>ML396716.1:148193-184757 GCA_005239525.1 Nicotiana knightiana | reverse complement strand
TTTATTATGTATCTACTTGAGAAAGAGTGCATATTTAGGTAATTGCTTGAACAACACCACACCTGGAGTATAGACTAAAGTCATAACCGAGGTTTAGAGGTTAGATTAGAGATAATGATATCTCGGGTGCAATCTAAAGTGAACTGTATTGTGATCTAGCTAGCGTAACTTGAGAGAGTGCGTTTAGTAAATTATCATAATTACTTGAGAGAGATTTATGATAGTTAGAGCGTTCATGATTGACAGAGATAGTCAGTTAAATTATTAGAAATATCCAAGGAATNATTTAGTAACCATCACCAATTGATATTCAAAAGTCTTGAGAAAAGTGATTAAGTAATAGTTTAGTATTTTATAGACTCAATTGATACGTAAATTCCCTGTGGGATCGACTTTGGGCGTAATATCCCAGATTATATTTGCAGCACCCGTTTAGTCTTTCTATAAGACGTAGTTGAGCGTGATCATCTATTTTTGTAAATTGAGGTTTGATCAAGAGATACTAACAAGATGAACTTGGTTCGTCGCTGCTGGTTCATCTGACAAACAAGGTATGTGCTCATCACTATACACATATTGAAATATCAATAGTTACTCATGAGCAGGAATCTATCTATAATAAGCCTTTACTAAATCTAGTACCCATCCTAAATTCGAACCAGTTCCAACGAGTCAAATAAAATTAAAATAGGCTAGATTCTAGGGGAGTCATAACCGTCACTTATCACCTGACACTCCTGAACCGATTAGACTCCCACTTGACCAAAATTACATCCGTTGTGTATTTATTAACCAAGCCTTTAAAAACCCATCATCACTTCTTTAATCTCTCACCTTTTTCTTAAAGGCATAACCGTCGAAACCCTTTCAACCTTCTACTCTAACACCTTGATTCCGATTTTCTTTAACAAAAATCATCACCATGGCTAACACTCCACCTCCTACTTCATCCTCCTCAACCACACCTGACTATAGTATCACTCTTAAAGATACTGGTTCCACTCCATCTCAATCAAATTCCTCCACCACATCTCAATCACAACCCACCACCCCTCAAAAGAACCCTGTTCCGTCTCCTCCAACCACTCCCGTTGTATAACCAAGCCCAAATTCAGAACCCAAGAGAAGGCGTGTGAAAATGCTCACCAGAAAGACTATGGTCTCTGTCTCTCTAGCTAGGAAATTGAACACAAAGCTTCAAGCTAGTTCCAATGATTCTTTTCAAGTCCTCCAATGAGGGGAAAGCAACTGGTTCGTCTGATTCTGAACATGTAACATCTAAAATTGAGTCTGAGCCAGTCACTTCTGAAAATAGGTTTATTTTAATTGGGTCTGTAGTGGATGTGGAGATTCCTGATAGGAGAAGAAGAGGTGGTAAAAATAACTTTATGAGTGAGGGAGAAAGAAGTACTGTGAGGGGAACAGGGGAAGGAGGTACTCCATTGGCAATAATTTGTGGGACTATCCCAGTGGTTGTTGAAGAAGGTGCCAAGGATTTAGGGGGAAGTAATTCTACAGAGTCTGCAGAGGGGTGGAAAATCTTCAACATGCAACCGATGAACCTAGTTCATCCATTGAAGAAACTTTGGCTGATCTTATGAGAAATTTAGGTGAGAGCTATAAACCCACAAAGAAGAAGACACCCAAGACCAAGAAAGCTGCTCCTCCAGTGGAAAGCAAGAAGAGAAAAGCCACTCCCTCTGTTGATGCTTCCATTCCTAGAGGTCGCACCACAAGGAGTGCAATTAGGCAGAGTGAAGAGGAGTTGCAGAAGGTTTTGAGGGAGAGTAGGAGAAAGAAAGATGAAAAGGGGAAGGCAAAAGTGTTTGAGCTCACAGAGGCTGTTGATGTTGAGGAGATGGACCTGGTCTATCAAGAGGAACAAATGGCAGAAGTTGAGTTTCAGACACCTACACTAAAGAAGGCCAAGACTTCTTCCAAGAAGTCAGCATCTGTTTCTGCTACACCCTTGACTGTTGCTAGAAGGACTAGGTCAACAAAGAATCAAAGAAGGCTCAGGTTGATGATGATGAGAGGAGTGGTGAAGAAGTAGAGGATTCTGGTAGGGAGACAGACAAATTGACAAAATTTGGGAAGCGCACGATACTAAAGGGAAGGTTGCTGAAGGATCTTGAAGAATCTGGTATGACTTACCTTGTGGACACTCTGGAAGTACAGGGCTGGAAGGGCATGGTCCTTCAACTTGAAGGCAGGTTGGCCAAGAGTGAGATTGTCGAGTTCATGGAAAAGGCAGAAGTCAAGGATGGCAGGGTATCCAGTCAAGTGAAGGAGGTTAAGATCTCCTTTGATGCCAAAGAGCTGGGTGAAATTCTTGGGATTCCCGCTGAGGGATATGATGATTATACAATACAGCGGTGGCCCAGCTTGGATGGCCTTCCTTCTGCACTGCAAATCACCAGGAGGTTCAATGATAGTGCTGAAGAAGTGGAACCAAGGGTTGTGTTCAAAATCAAGATGACACCTCAACACAAAGTGGTGTTTGATTTTGTCAATAAATGCATACTTCCCAGGCAAGAGAGGAGGCACAAAGCAAACTATATGGATTTAACTCTCATGGAATGCATGGACAGTGGAAGGCAAATCAACTGGCCCTCTTTCATAATTCAGTTGCTGGACAGGGTGGTAAATGGCTCCAAGGCTCATGTTATCCCATATGGGTTCATCGACTGTGCTGGCTCACTTCAAAGTGCCCGTGAAGAAAGCAGAAATGGCCACTGTCAAGGACCATTTTGGGAAGAGCACGCTTTTGACATGCGATTATGATGTGAATGTTATTGACGATGAACATGGTTCATCAAGGAAAACGCATGTGAATAGCAAGATCAGGGCCCTTGTGCATGAAGGTGGGGCTAAGGATGCTGAAATCCTTCGCCTGAAGACCCGCCTTGCAGAGGTTGAGGCTGAGCGGGATGCTCTCAGATCTGAATTGTCTAATGAAAAGGAAAAGAATGCAGGGATTCTTCAACAAATTCTCTCTCTTCTCCAAGAAAAGAACCCAACCTCCACCCCTTCCCAGCCTTAGGTGTCCAGTGTCGTCCCTCACCCCTCTATGACCCAGTTCGATATTTCTTTTGCTATCTTTTGCTCATGCTTGTAACTTTTTTTAGTTCGTTATGTGTTTAGTGCTTGAACCATGATTTTATAAATGAAATATGATGTTTTTTCTCTTACTCATTGTGTCTCACTTTCCTTGATAGTTTACAGCCTTGGTTCAGTATTGATGATTAATACATGTTTGCACTTGCAATTGCCTCAGTGGCCATGAGTAATTATTATAAATATGGTAATTCTAACACTTTGTAACTTTTCGAAGATGCCAAAAGGGTGAAGATGTGCTATATTGAAAATTGTGATATTTATAACCTAATGAACATGGTTCTTTATGATAAATGCTTAATACTATAAAAAGTGTCAATGTTGGATTAAAGTGATTACAGGACTAAGCACAGAGTTTGTCATCATCAAAAAGGGGGAATTTGTTGGATCAAGAAGCTGATGGTTTTGAAGATTGACAAATGGATACAGAGTTGAACCAAGTCCATCACTGGAGACATAGACATGCAGAGTTAATGGCACGTGAGGTGATGGCAAACATGAGATAAGCACAATCAGTGATCTGAAGATATATCTCCTGGTCGAAAAGGTTGAAAATTGATAGGGATATGGACTCCTTATTCAGTAAGGACATAATCAATATAGAAAAGGATCTAGGGAGTTGAGATCAACTAGAAATCTTCCACCAAGGAAGAGTTGCATCAGAATTGGAAGAGCTGCATCCTAATTCTAGTATATCTCCTTTTCTCCGGATCCTATATATTGTCAAGTGTTCTTATTGAACAGGTGATAGAAGCAAAACAAGAATTGAGAACAAAATTACCAAAGCAATTTTGTAAGTAGTTCGTGTGATAATTTCCTGTGCAATTCTGAAGCTATTTGAACCAGCTAGAAGAACCAGTTCCTTCTGTGTCTTTTAGTCTAGTTTATTTGTAGTAGGTGATTACAAAGTGTATCTTTCAACTTTATCTAGAAGCATTTTTAATAGGTACTGAGTATTCAACTTAGAATTAATTTGAAGGTTGTCGCAAATAGCTAGAGGCTAGTTTGCCACAAAGGGTTAGATTTAATCCTTAGGTTTACAAAAGAGTTTATTTTGTAAATGCTGTTTGGCTCATTGATTTAGTGAAGAGTTTGGGAAAATGCTACTAGGAAGTAGGTCGTGGTTTTTTCACCTTTTGAGCCAGGTGTTTTTCACGTAAAATTGTTGTGTTCCTTATTTTCTGCATATTAATATTCTGCAAACTGTAGGAGTTGGAACACATAGAAGAACCTGGTCCTTCTATAACTACTGCACGCGAAAATTGGTCACCACACAAATAACCCCCCCTCTTGTGTGGTATTGACATAGATAAAAAACAGTACACATGTCAACCTAGTATGGGTTATGATAGTTTATATGAGTCCACCAAATATGTAGAGACCTAGTCCTATATCAGTTCCCTCAGTGTTAACAACTAGAAACAATATGTAAATGAGACACATGATTTTTACGTGGAAAAATCCTAACTCAAGGGGACAAAAACCACGACCTACGCTGGTACGTTTTCAACTTCACTAACTTGTAACTCAACTATTACAAGTCACTTTGTAATGACTCTACTACAAAGACTTCAATCACACTAACTTGTAATACACTTATCACAAGATACTTTGTCACTCACTAGTTTCAAAGACTTTAACCTATGACTAACTCTAGTCACAACACAAACTCAGATTGTTTATGATTTGGGTTTCCTAAAACAAGGATTCTAATAAAGCAAGATATGAGTTACAATAAGGAACAAAATACAAGATTACAACTCAAATAAGGACACATATAGACTCATAGTGGAACTGGTCCGTAGTGGAGTTGTCTTCTTGTTCTTGACATACTTGAGAATTCAATGCAAGTTCAGATCTTCAGTGCTTGAGAGAATATTAGTAAATTCTCAAGTGAATATCATGTTTGAATTACACCATCCTATTATAGTTCTAAGACATCTCAATGATGATGTCTATTCTTAGTTGGTACACACTTCTTCCAATGGGAAGTGACTACTGCATTGTTTCTGCACTGTAGCGTACACAGTTGCAGGCAGTCACTTTCTGCAACTGCTTTCCAGCTGTAGAGTTGACTTGTACTTCTGTTAGGGAAACATCAAGGGATCAGGTCCCTAATCTGTTTCTTGTGAATCCAAAAGTACATTTCCCAGATTACTTTGAGTCTATTGCTGATGATTGTACCGGGCATGCATCAGGTCCTTTATCTGGTTCTAAGAAGAAAGTTTGTTAGATCATTAAAACATAAGACTAAGAGACCTTAAACCCATCAATTTCCCCCTTTTTCATGATGACAAACTTTTAAAATTGATGACAAGTTATAGATCCTAACTTGACCAGATAAAGTACCAGGGACATATGGACCCCATATGTTCCCCCTGACTTTATGCTTCCCCCTTAATCCCTGCTTCAATTTTTTTAAGTTAACTCTTCCCTATATGGTTTTCTTTAGGTCAACAACCACTACTGTCAGGTCATCTATCTCATTTTCTATATTATTAATCTTTCCATTTAGAGATTCTTTTTCTTTTTCAAGATTACCTATGGTCTTCATCAAATCAACCACACAAACCACTAGATCATCTCTAGATTGCTCAGCCTCTCCTAACTCTATGGTCAAGGCATCCTTATCATCAACTAAAGTATAGTATGCATCAATTAGAACATTTTCTAATGAAATTAATTTCTTAGAAAAGTAGGACTTCAAATTTCTCTGAACATCCCTGAAATTTACCTCATCATTTTCATACTCTTCATCATTATCAGACTGGGCCATTAGTGCAAATAATGAATCATATTCCTTTGATTCATTTTCCACTTCCATCATGGAACTGTTTCCTGCATCTGGTTCCCTTTCTGATTCACTGGAGGAGTCTCCCCATGCAGCAAGAGCTTGCTTCACAACATTGTCAGTTGCACTTTTTCGGCTGAATCGTTTGTCAGGAACCGGGTTCCTTTTTGCAGTTTTGTCAGAGTTGTGTTTGTAAGGCTCCTGCTTCAGAAGTGGACAATCTTTGATTAAGTGCCCTGGCTTTCCACACTTGTGACTGAGATCATAGTTCCTTGTTTACTTGAACTGCCTCTCCTCGGTATGCCACCATTTCTTTGAACCATCTTTTGAAATCTTTTAGTGAGATAGGCCATGTCACTATCTTCTTCACTTGAGTCGTTGTTTTCAGCCTTGAACATCAGGTTCTTCTCCTTCTTTGGTTCTCTTCTTCCGCTGTATTTCTTTCTCTTCATCTCATACGTCTTCAGATTTCCAATCATCTCATCCATGGTTAGAGTTTGTTGATCTTTGGCTTCAGTGATGGCGTTCACCTTGCTCCCAAGAGCCAGGTAAAAAACTGAGAACCTTCCGTGCCATCTTGTTTCTAGGAATTATATCTCCCAGTGAGTGAAGCTCATTTATGATAGATGTGAATCTAGTGTGCATGTGTTGTATAGACTCATCATCCTTCATCCTAAATAACTCATACTCAGTGGTGAGCATGTCAATCTTGGACTGTTTAACCTGAGTAGTTCCTTCATGTGCCGTTTGCAATGCTTCCCATATCTCATTGGCAAATTGAAAAGCTGAGATTCTATTGTACTCATCAGGTCCTATACCACATACCAAGATCTTCTTGGCACGAAAGTTCTTCTCTATAGCTTTTCTATCAATGTCGTTGTATTCTTTCTGGTTTTGGGCACCATCACACCAAGTTCTCCAACCTTCTTCATGGGAACATGTGGACCATCACAAAATGACGTCCCACAACTCAGAGTATGCTTCCATTATAAAATCATGCATACGAGTCTTCCACCATCCATAATACTGACCATTAAGTCTAGGAGGTCTGTGGGTTGATTGTCCTTCTTCAAAGATAGGTAGAGCAGCCATTTAAGATCTTTTCTAGGTGTTAATCTTTTAGAAAGAAACTGCTCTGATACCAGTTGGTAGTTTATATGAGTCCACCAACTGTATAGAGACCTGGTCTTATATCAGTTCCCTCAGTGTTAACTACTAAAAACAGTATGTAAATGAGACACATGATTTTTACGTGGAAAAATCTCAACTCAAGGGGACAAAAACCACGACCTATGCTAGTAGGATTTCAACTTCACTAACTTGTAACTAAACTACTACAAGCCACTTTGTAATGACTCTATTACAAAGACTTCAATCACACTAACTTGTAATACACTTATCACAAGCCATTTTGTCACTCACTGGTTACAAATACTTTAACCTATGAGTAACTCTAGTAACAACACAAACTCAGATGGTTTATGATTTGGATTTCCTAAAACAAGGCTTCTAAGAAAGCAAGATAGAAGTTACAATAAGGAACAAAATACAAGATTACAACCCAACTAAGGACACACAGACTCGTAGTGGAACTGGTCCGTAGTGGAGTTGTCTTCTTGTTCTTGACACACTTGAGAGACTTCAATGCAAGTTTAGATCTTCAATGCTTGAGAGAATATTAGTAAATTCTCAAGTAAATATCATGTTTGCCTTACACCATGCTATTATACTTCCAAAACATCCCAAGGATGATATCTATTCTTAGTTGGTACACACTTCTTCCAATGGGAAGTGACTGCTGCATTGTTTCTGCACTGTAGCATGCACAGTTACAGGCAGTCACTTTCTGCAACTGCTTTCCAACTGTAGAGTTGACTTGTACTTCTGTTAGGGAAACATCAAGGGATCAGGTCCCTAATCTGTTTCTTGTGAATCCAAAAGTACATTTCCCAGATTACTTTGAGTCCATTGCTGAATGATTGTACCGGGCATGCATCAGGTCCTTTATCTGGTTCTAAGAAGAAAGTTTGTTAGATCACCAAAACATAAAACTAAGAAACCTTAAACCCATCAGGTTAGAAGTTGTCCACGTGATAATCCACTAAAATAAGTCTTGTCCGAAGTCCGAAGGGATTTCTATAATCCTAATGGACACCATCACGTTATGTGCATTACTTGGAAAAAATATGCCGGTATGTTGATCATTAATGTGTAAATAGTTAGATCCGGAGGGGGAAAGGGGATAACTCTATTTGTTTTGAAGAAAATAAGGCACGAAGTCCCTAGGTTTGGCATGGTTAAAAACATCCCACCTTTGCTGCTTGATTGGTCGAAGAACCTCTCACATAGTGACAAGAATCACGTGAAAAGGGTCCTTGGTAATTTACCTTCCTTATTGGACATTCGGCCAAATAATGCATTGATTGAGGCTGCCACTATGTTTTGGGATGAGAAAATAGTTGTATTTTGCTTTGGTAACATAGAAATGACCCCTCTATGAGTAAATAGGAGGTTTCGCTAGGCTTCCATAGGATAGTCCGGGTTTATTAGTACCAGAAAGTCGCACTCCCCGCGGTTTTTTTAAAATGATGGGTTTCAAGAAAAATGATGAGTTACTCTGTCTGAAGAAGTCATACATCCCATTTGAATTCCTTTATGAACATTATGGGCATAGTAAGTCATACCGCCTTCACCATGATGAGCTTGCCATTATTTCCTTGGGTTGGACACACCGCGAAGTTTTTGTGTTCATTGTCTGTTTTTTGGGGTATCTGATATTTCCGATGAAAGAGGGAAAAATCCACACTCGCTTAGCCATGATCGCTAGGACTCTAATGGAAGGAATTGAGGACAAACTTACACTATCATCCCTATGATCTTGGCCGAAATATACGCGCTATAGATTGATGCAAGTAGGGGTTTGGGCACTTCGAGGGCTATAATCTGTTGCTGCAGGTTTGTGTTGATACCCAAATGTTTCCTATATTATTTTCAAAATGCATATATATTTTCAAAATAATGCATGAGCATCAATTAGTATTTTTCCATAATTTTCTGTAATTTTAAAGGATTTTAACTTAATTTATTCCATCATTTTATTATCTAAATAATTACTAATTGCATCACAAATGATTTTATAATAATTTTTATTGCTTAATTTTTATCATGTATATTTATATTAAGCTTCAATTATTCTATGCATAATAGTATTTACATCTTTAGGTTATAATTATAATGACTTTACAATAATAGCCCATGTGTGCATAATTACTTTATTTATACGAAAATAACTTTTTATATTTTTATAATATTAAGTAATTATTTTCATACACAAATAAATTTTTTATCATTTATTAATTACTTTTATAAAATATTTTTTTATTAAATTAAGTGGATATTTAAAACATAACCTCTTTTCAATTAAATTTTCGGACCCCAGCCCAATAGCTATCAACCCAATATCCATAACCCGCTCCAGCATAATTTAAATCCTAGTATCAACCTTCCATTTTTAATTACACCCAAACCTAAATCCTACCCTCATTCCCCCCAACCTGTCGTCCTTCCATCCCTTCTCTTATCTCTTATCTTCTCTCTTCTCTCTCACCCCCCTTCTAACCCTATCCCGTCGTCACTTATATCCCCCTCGATTCATGGGGTTTTCTTTCAATTTCATGCCTTATCCAGCCTCATCTCCCTACTGGTTGTATGATTTTCACGTTACTTGAGGATAATCTCAAGGGATTCGAACCAGATTTGGTTCAAGGTCTCTCATTTCTCGATTAATCCATCTATGTTCACTCCGATATCTATGAGTACTAGTATTTTCGTGTTTTATGGTTTCAAATCTCTGGTTCAAACCAGATTTTGATTCACCTCTATTTATTTTCATGAACCTAGATATTTCTGGTTGAATCCGTTTAGATCTCCTAAGATCTGAAGCGATTTTGAGTTTGTTTGATATGGTTCCTTAAAGTTTTTTGTTTTTACTATTTATTGTTAACCGATTTTTTTTTACCCTAAAGGTTAGGGTTTCGATTTCTGATGGGTTTTTGCAAAGAATGTTTAAACGTTTAAATGATTTCGACTCAGGTTTTCTTCTTTACTTTTTCGACTAATTTTACTTGAGTTTCATTTCCATGTCTTTAATATGTCTTAGGGTTTTAATTATTCGACTATTTATTATACTACTTTATCCGTTTACCTTAGCTCTGTCAATTAAAGTGTTAAGTGATTTATTTGCATAAATTAGGGTTTGAATTTAGTACTTGCATTCCCTTATTAAATTCTTACTTGCTCTTATCTTATTTATGTACCCGTATTGCTGGCTGATTTGGTGCTCTGACTTCTAATTGGTTATGGAATCAGTTCTTACTTTATTTAACTTCATTCTTAGAAACTGATTTATTTCGTGTGAGATCTTCCTTAAATTAAGTGATACTTACTTGATTCTGCCTGTTAATTAATTCATGTTAACCTTAATTGACTGATTAGCTGATCTTCATACCTTATTTTTGTGCAATTGATTTTGCATACCTTATTTGTCTTACTCTATCGTGTTCTATTTAAACCCTCTCTTTGTTCTGATTTCAAAATAAAAAAAAAACAAACACACACTGACACTCAGACTCACACACATGTTTTACAACCTCCTCACTGAAACTCTTCAGATTTATGTTCTCTCAAAAAACTCAAGTTCTCTCTTTTTGTTATTCTGATTTGCTGCACTGTTTGGCTGGCTGAAAGACAAGGCTAGACTCTCTGGATTCAAATCGCTGTTACATTCCTGTTTGCTTTTTTCTCAACTGGTACGCTTTAACCCTTGTCATCCTATTTCTGTTCTATGTGCTTATTTGGTTAGTTTATTTCAAAACCTCATCATGTTTCTGTTTTCTATATGCCCACATGATTTCACTTAGTGATAATGCTAACTAGGTTATCTCCAATAATGTGAAACCCTGTATAATCAGTTGTATGTTCCTTGTTCTGCAAAGCATGTAATATGTGACTAATTCTGTCTATTAGTTCAAGTATACTTGCTCTTTTGTGATTACTTTAAATACTGGTACGAGTATCTAGTTTGAATAAATACCAATCTTCTTAGACTATTTGCTGAATATGGATTCTATTTGTTTCCTTGTACAGTTTTATTTGCAACCATGTAATCTGAATCTGTTTGCTTCTGAAAACCAAACTGTTTTCCAAACTGTCCCCCTTACCCCCTATGTACTGGTTTTTAAACTTCTATTCTTAGTTATCTAGGTTCCTAGCACCCCAGTATGAGCACTGCCTAGGGTCCTTGAGACTTCCCCGAACTCTGGCACATTGGGGCTGGTCTTCCAATCTTTTATGAACTGTTTCTTTAAGTTTGGTCATGGTGTGAGCATTGCCCGGGGTCCCTGAGGCCCCTAGAAACTTTGACGCACTAGGAACCTAATTCCATGTGCCATGGATGGACCACCTGTATACTTCAGACTTGCTTTGCTGGAAGGCCTGTTTTCCAGGTTAATATTGGGCAAATGAAGGCTCCCTGTAGTATAAACAATTTTGCTGTGTAATTTATTCATTATTAGGCTGTAATAATGTAATAATCTCTGTAATAAACAGATCTGGGGTTATTAGTAAAGGTTGGGGGAGTTTTTATATATCTTTGTTAAAAAAACTCGGGTAGAAATCCTGCCTATAGGTCAATTGTGTTGGTTCGTTATGTGCATGTTATTGTTCATTTAGGGATTCTGCCTATATGATATTTTATTGACTGTTCGTGACTTTGATTCTTCATATTTTTGGCATATTAAAGACACCGACTATAGGTCTTTTGTTAATTATACATTAGAATCCATGTTCATAGGATCTACACATATTTCCAATCTCAACGTGCATTCGTGATCATGTATATAGGATCATATTTGTATGAATTAATAAACTTTCCTGGTGACTTGTCTAAAATTATGCCCACATGTGATTAATAGAATTCATGCCTATAGGGGTTAAAAAATCAGTTTCAACTTGATGTCATGCCTATAGGAGATATAAAAATTAGTTTTCTTCAATTTAGATACCATGTCTATAGGAAATAAACAAATCAGTTTCAACACTTAGAAATCATGCCTATAGGAGTTAATTAATTATGCAAATTAGAAAGCATGCCTATAGGATCTAAAGAGATAAAATCTGTTTTCATGAGTTAAAATCAGTAACTCGCTCAGAAACCATGTTATAGGTCTATAATTAACAATCGTAGATGCCATGCCCATAGGATTCTGCTCCGGTTATCACTTAGGCGAACTTGTAGGGTTATTAAGAATTCTGGGTCTAAAAACGGTGATCCCTTACTGCTTGAAATTTTCCTAGATATAGAATTTAATCAAATCAGTATGCAAGCCGGTAGGTCCCAATGCTCCTTTAACTGGTTTCTTACATACTATTTATGCCCATCTAGATATCCTACCTATAGGATCCTAAATGAATGAAATTTGCTGAGTGAACTGCGTGCATTTGTTGTTACTTGTAGATGTTAACATGAGCCCTTATTTTCTCCTTACATGATAGTCCCATCTGAGTTTTGTTTGTCGCCTAGATTTTTCTCATTTTAAGAAACATAGGTCAGTCTAGAACTACCTTAAATAGAGGTCCTAAGCACCTCCAGGACCATAGGTAAGGGACGAGTAGTGCACGCATAAGGAACGAGTTAGAAGCTACTAGAACGCTTAAGTAACAACTGAAAGATAGTAATTGGGTAGTAAAAGGAAATGATGACATGTGCGCTAATACTATGTGTAGCACCCCAACTTGGGGAAAGTTACCAAGTATTGCATGGAAATGATCCTATAGGCTAAAAATCTTAGGACCCCTTTTAATTCATGTTTTGAAATAATAGTTGTCTAAATTGCTTTATTTTCCTTTAAGACTAATTCACTTAATTAAGTTCGACCGGGACCCACCGTTGTGGAGCTCGAAGGGTGCCTAACACCTTCCCCTCAAGGTAATTTTGATCCCTTACCCGATCTCTGGTGATGCAAAGTAGTTTCATGAGTTAACTGATATAGGTGCCTAATGCACCTTAATCTGTTGGGTGGCGACTCTTCAAATCCCATACTCCCATCCCAAAAGGAAGGGAGTTATCCCAAAAAACGTCGAAACCAGATTTTGCAAGAAAAAGGGGGCTCGACAGCATGGCGACTCTGCTGGGGATAATTCTTAGGCTCTTACCATAACGAACTTGATTTTCGTGAATTAGTCTTTAAGCATGCTTTATTCTGTTAATACATGCACACTGTTTCCCTTCCCACTTTATGTGAATTTAATTGCCTATTTTGAAGCATTTATGATTTCCTTTTTACTATAGAAACTGATTTGTCTCTTTGTTTTCTTTTTTAAAACGCCTTTTCAATTATTAAATACCGCATTTATCATTTTCTAACGTGCAAATACATGACAACATGCTATTTTCCATTGCATAAATCATGCTCAACATCATATTCCACTCGTGTGTAATCAATACAATTGGAACGCTTGATGAGTGTTTGCGCTCTTCCTATATATCACCCTTTTGAATTCAGAAAGGCTTATTTGCGGTAAAACTAGTCGATCAGCTTTACAGTCGACGATTCAGTGCCTTTCCCCCTCAAGTTGTCCGCTTGAGGGTACCAATCTAGACCTCTATAGAAACCTTACTCTGATTTATTATACATGCATCATGGTCAAACCTAGCCAGGGTTAATATGTTATCCACATAATAACCCTTTAAGAAAAGCCTTGTCCAAAAGTCCACCGGGTTTCCATAATCCCAACGGACGCAACCACGATCTGTGCATTAATTTGGAGAAATAAGTGACAATATGCTAATCACTGATGTATAAGTAGTCGAATCATGAGGGGGAAAGGGTCTAACCTTATTTGTTTTGCAGAAAATGAAGCACGAAGTCCCCAGGTTTGGCATGGTCCGTAACATACCACCATTGCTTCTAGATTGGTGGGAAGATCTTTCATCAAGTGACAAAAAGCATGTGAAAAATGTCCTGGGAAATTTGCCTTCTTTATTGGACATCCAACCGAATAATATGTTGATTGAAGCTGCCACAATGTTCTGGGACGGAGAAATATCCGTGTTTCTTTTTGGAAACATAGAAATGACCCCTCTCATGGAAGAAATAGGGGGATTCGTTGGACTGCCTTGGGACAATCACGGTTTATTGGTGCCAGATTATCGTACCGCTAGGGATTTTTTGAAAATGATGGGTCTAAAATAGAACGACGATTTAGAGTGCCTGAAGAAATCCTACATACCCTTTGACTATCTCTATGAACAATATGGTCATAGAAAATCCAATCGTATCTACCATGATGAATTCTCTATCACTTCCTTGGGTTGTATTTACCGCAAGGTTTTTGTGTTCATCGTCTGCTTCCTGGGTATGATAGTGTTTCCGATGCAAGGCGACAAAACTCATACCAGACTGGCCATGGTAAAAAAAACCCTAATGGAAGGGATCGAGGGGCAAACATATACCATTGTCCCTATGATCATAGCAGACATATATCGGGCCTTGGACCACTGCTAGAAGGGATTCAAACAGTTCGAGGGTTGTAATCTGCTGCTACAGGTTTGGTTGTTAGAGAATCTCCATAGATGTCAATACCGTCAAGAGTTTCCATGAAGGTCGTGGAATGATCATATAACTTTCCATCACCCTAAGAGAATGAACTATATCCAAGACAGGTTTGCTTAACCAGAGAGTGCTACAGAATTGGTGAAGTTTTTCGACAATTTGCCTGAGGATCAGGCTCAATGGATGTTTGAATGGTTCCCTATTGACGAATTCATCATCAGATCTAGGGATGCTCCCCACTTGGTGTTGATAGGGTTAAAGGGCATATACCCTTATGTTCCCATGAGGGTTATGAGACAAGCAGGCAGGAAGCAAGTCATACCACGGATCATTAAAATGAGTCATTATAGGGAAGATTTCCAGGATGATGACCTCCCATACAAATGTGAAGCTCAGCATATATGGCACCTAAAGATTACTGTAGGACACCATCGAACCAAACCGATATCATGCAGGGCACATGTTACTTTTACCCATCATGGTTGAAAGACTGCATAACAGGAATAGTCGAGCTAGGGGTCGGTTGAGGAAACAGAGCCATACATGAAGTTGCCGAAGCACAGGTGAAGTATAACAGACTGCACAAAAGAGTTCGCAAGTCCAAGGCCGAGCATCTGGAACAACACAAGACTGATATGGAATTAGTCAATGAATGGAAGGAAACGAGTACCAGATCGAATGAAAGGTTAGAATATTTGGAGCAGGGTATGATGGAGCTGGAAGGGAAGATGGGGAAAAGAGTCATAGACTGCCAGAATGCTGAAGGTATCGAAAGAGGACATCTAGCAATGGCATACCTGCTGCTGGACATGCGCGACCTGGGGAACCTGATCGATGGAGCCAAGAGAACCAAGCCTGGAGATGGTCCTTCTGGGACCAAGTAGATTAGGTTTATTCATTTTTTCTTTTCAAATTTAATAAGGCCAAGTGCCATTAGTGACTTATCTTATTTAGTTTCGTTTTAGATCCATCTATTTTACATTAATGAAATGAGGTAATTATTGGCACTGAAGTTCTCTAAATCAACTTTTTGCTAGGCCTACCTTGGGCACAACGAGGCTCCCAAATTAGGAAGCGAATTTACATTCCCGCAATATGTGTTTAAATATTGCAAATACTCTTTTTGGAACTCTTACTGACTTGGTTACCTTTTGTTTTTCTTTCCTTTTTGATTATTCCCATTCCCCAAGGTTGGTTCACACATACTGGCATCATCATCATATCACCCTAGATCCAGAGGCATTCCACCACCTCCTCCTCCTCCAAGTGCATCAAAAGGAAAAGGGAAATCTAAGATGGATAATATAAGTGGCGACAACACCGCACATATGTTGAGAATGTGGAAACTTCTGATAGTCAGAGTACTCCGGCAACAAATGACTTGGTTTTGCGGCTTGAAGAAAAAAATACTTGAACTACAAGGTGAGCTTGAGTAGGTCCGTAACTTGGCAAACCTCTCCCTCACACTAAACGTACCAGATATCAACCATCCAAATACCCAAAACCCGGCACCTCCCCAGAATACATCCAACCAACGCCCGTAGAATCCTCCCGTACCCCACCAATATACAACCCCTCCTCAAAATCCTTTACCTATACCTACATCTCCTCAACATCAGCATCTCCCGACTAAATATCCGCAAACCACTTACCACACTCCTCAGAATACCCTATAACCTATTCCCGATCCCCAAAATTCAACGAATGATCACCATTATATCCAAACTCTTGGACTTCACCAAAACAGCCGCATGTACGTGGAAAACTTACCCCACTCTACTCAACCAATCTCATATACACCAGAATCCGCCGAGAAGGACCTGCTCATGAAGGACATGGCAGAGAAGCTCAAGAAACTCACAAGCCGTGTTCAGGGTGTTGAAGGAGGCAAAGGAATCGAATGTTTGAATTATGAGGATTTGTGCATTCAGCCAGATGTGGAACTGTCAGAGGGTTACAAACCTCCTAAGTTCAAAATGTTCGATGGAACGGGTGACCCAAAGGTACTTTTGAGAACCTACTGTGACAAGCTCGTAAGGGTTGGAAAGGACGAAAAGATTCGCATGATGCTTTTCATAAGAAGCCTCACTGGAGACGCCCTATCTTGGTACATAAGTCAAAATCCCAAGAAATGGGCTAATTGGGTAAGCATGGCATAGGATTTCATGGATAGATTCAGATTCAATACGGAAAATGCACCAGATGTCTTCTATATCCAGAATCTCAAGAAGAAGCCCACTGAGACTTTCCGCGAGTATGCTACTCGATGGAGGTCAAAAGCAGCGAAGGTCAGGCCGGCATTAGATGAAAAGCATATGAACAAGTTCTTTGTCAGGGCTCAGGATCCACAATATTACGAAAGATTAATGGTAATTGAGAATCAAAAGTTCTCTGATATCATCAAGCTCGGAGAAAGGATCGAGGAAGGTATAAAAAGTGGAATGGTAAAAAATCTCGAGGCACTGCAGGCCACGAATAAAGCACTACAATAAGTTGGGATATCAAAAATTAAAGAAGTGGGAACCGTAATGGTTGCCCAAGGCCCAAAAACTCCATTTGTATACCAAACACCTTCACCCACATACCAACCATCACCTCCCAGATATTCCTAACCTGCTACCGCCTACCATACCTATAATTCCCAACCATCCTATTATCAGTCACCTCTAACTCATCCAAACTACCAACAACCCATGCCTAATTTTGACCGCAAGCCACCGAGACAATACACCGCCATTGCCGAACCCATCGACCAGTTGTACGAGAGATTGAAAGCTGCTGGTTATGTCACCCATATTCCCGTTGTGGCAATGGAGAATTCATCTCAATGGGTAAATCCAAACAAGACATATGCGTACCATTCCGGTATGAAGGGACACACTATTGATGGGTGCCACACCTTGAAAGACAAGATCCAAACACTAATTGATAATAAGGTCATACAGGTAAAGGAAACTGCACCTAATGTCCGCAACAATCCGCTCCCAGATCATAGGGGTAAAGGGGTCTATGTGATATAAGAATGGGGTCCCGAGGATCAATTGGGCTTATTGAGAAGGTGATGATCCTAAGAAACCTACAGTCACGCTCAATCCCATTGTGGTGCAGGTGCAGCCACCAATTGAAGTCGAGGTAGCCGCATCGGTTCCTTTTGAAGTAGAAGTAACCCCACATGCAGCAACACCCGCTCCATTTAAGGTGGAGGTGGCCACACCTTTCACTGTAATGGTGACATCCATACCACCCTTCAGTTCTAATGTTGTACCTTGGGATTATGTGGTCGAGGCTAGAAGAAAAGGAAGATCGAAGATGGAAGAATCCGGTGCTGCACAAGGAATGACTAGAGCGGGAAGGGTTTATACACCTAAACATTTGGGAGAAGCCAGTAAGCAAGCTTCCAGTAAACCGTCCGTTGTTGAGACTGGTCCAGATGGCCTCTGGAGGAAGGTACTAGCAAGGGAGTACTTTTTCATCGATTATCTGAACAAGACTCCAACACAAACATCTATCATGTCATTGCTGTAAAATTTTGAGGCACATAGGAATGCTCTGTGAAGGTATTGAATGAAGCATATGTGCCAAACAACATCACTAGCGGAGAAATGGCCAATATGGTGGGGCAAGTGCTAGAATGCAACAAGATCAGTTTCCAAGAGGATGAGTTGCCACCTGAAGGGGTAAGTCACAACAGGGCACTGAACATCAAAGTGAAATATGAAGATAAGTTCATTGCCAGAGTTTGATAGATGTAGGATCCAACCTCAATATTTTCCCATTGACAACGCTGAAGAGGTTGGGAAAGGGCCTACATGAAATACGAGCAGGATCTATGAATGTGAAAGCATTCGATGGGTCACAAAGATCCACGATTGGAGAAACCAACCTACGCTTGCAAATGGGTCCTACCTGGTTTGATGTTGAACCAGGTACTAGACATATCCGCCTCCTACAATCTACTGCTGGGACGGCCTTGGATATATGCCATTGGATCTGTCGCATCTGCTCTACACCAAGCGATAAAATTTGAATGGAACCATCAATAACTGATCATCCATGGAGATGGGAGCAACCCCATTTACACTAGTCAGACCGTTCCGGTGGTAGTTAACATAAGGAAGTTAGGTGGAGAAACCTACCATTGCATCGAGCGTGTTAACGTGATTGAGAAGGATAAATGGTGGAGTAGCAAAATAGAGAGCATACTAGCATGGGCATGGTATGAACCTGGTAAGGGGCTTGGTAAAAAGCTTCAAGCTATCTCTAAACTAGTACAGCTGAAGCGCTATGGCACAACCTTCAGGCTCAGATATATTATACTTGATAGGAATATCGGAATTGGTCGTCACCATGGCGTGGTCTATAATATCCTTTTGAGAAACCCGTGCCGCACCTGAATCAGAACTTCCATCAGGGCGATACAATATGGGGGTCAGAGGAAGAAGAAGCCTTGGTAGCATCGGGGAATTTGTTCTTGGAAGAAGATGATATGGATTGTTGTGTAATAGTTGAGGAGGAGGAGGAGGAAAACGGCCTCACTATCGAGACAGTGAAAAAGGGATCATCTCTCAAGAAATGGACCGCTAAACCATGAAAGGCCCAACGAGTCTTAGAGTAGCAAGGCTGATAGCATTATTTACTTTTGAAAATGATTTCCTCTTTGGCATTTTGTTTTAAATAATATTTTTTAGTGTTCCGTTTCGAAAAAAATTATTTTAAATCATTTCGTTTGACATTCTAAATGGCTTGATGTTTTATTATTACTATTTTTCTTTCATATCTTTATCCCTACACCATTACTATTTCTTATCTTGATGAACCAACGACTGTCACTTGTAATGAGACAATGCAACAGAAGGACAATGACTCAGAAGAAATAGAAGACGAGGATGTAATACCTGAGGAAATTGTCAGAGAAGTGGAGAACTTTGAGAACAAGCCCAAGTCCAACATGGACGAGACCAAGATAGTCAACTTGGGACACTCCAAAACCGTCAAGGAAACCCGCATAAGCATCCATTTGTCACCGTCAGAAAAAGAAGAATACACTCGGTTCCTGAAAGAATATGAGGATATCTTTGCATGGTGATACGATGATATGAAAGGGTTGAGCACATCCATAGTGGCTCACAAATTACCTACAAATCCAATGTGTCCGCCAGTGAAGCAGAAACTCAGGAAATTCAAGCCAGACATGAGCGAAAATCAAGGAAGAAGTTACCAAGAAGATCAAAGCCAAGGTCCTCAGAGTCGTTGTATACCCAACTTGGATGGCCAACATTGTACCGGTTCCAAAGAAAGATGGGAAAGTCAGAGTCTGTGTTGATTATTGGGATCTAAAAAGAGCAAGTCCCATGTATGATTTCCCCTTATCAAATATACACATCCAAGCATGAACTCCAGTCTTTTGTAGATTGCTTTGCAGGTTACCATCAGATCTGGATGGATGAAGAAGATGCCGAGAAAATAGCCTTCATTACACCATGGGGAGTGTACTACTACAAAATGATTCCATTCGGTTTAAAGAATGCTGGAGCCACCTACATGAGGGTCATGACAACCATTTTCCATGACATGACATGATACATAAAGAGATAGAGGTATATGTGGATGATGTCATCATTAAATCCAAGAAGGCCGCATATCACATGGCAGACTTGAGGAAATTCTTTGACCCGTTGCGGAAGTATAATCTGAAACTAAATCCTGCAAAGTGTGCATTTGGGGTTCCTGCCGAAAAGTTGTTGGGATTCATCGTCAGTCGGTGGGGAGTTGGACCCATCAAAGGTAAAAGCCATCCAAGAATTACCACCACCAAAAAGCAAGAAAGATGTGATGAGTTTCCTGGGACGCCTCAACTACATCAGCCGTTTCATAGCACAATCCACAGTAATATGCGAGCTGATTTTCAAAATGCTGAAGAAGGAAGCAGCAACCAGTTGGACCGAGGATTGTCAAAAGGATTTTGACAAGATCAAGGAATACTTGATTACACCACCAGTTTTAGTCCCACTGGAGCCGGGTAGACCACTGCTACTCTACCTTGCAGTGTTAGATGGAGCTTTCGATTGTGTTATAGGGCAGCATGATGAGACATGGAGAAAGGAACATGCCATATACTACTTGAGTAAGAAGTTCACTCCTTATTAAGAACGATACTCTCTGCTAGAACGCACTTGCTGCGCTCTAGCCTGGATAGCTCAGAAGCTACGACACTACTTCTGTGCTTATACTACATATCTCATTTCAAGAATGGATCCCATGAAATACATCTTTCAAAAGCCCATGCCTACTAGGAAGCTGGCCAAGTGGAAAATCTTGCTGAGTGAATTCAACATCATCTATGTAACTCAGAAGACAGTCAAGACCACCTTGCTGAAAATCCAGTGGGAGGAGAATACAAACCCCTAAGAAAGTATTTTCCTGATGAAGAGTTATCATTTGTAGGAGAAGACATTGCTGAAGCCTACGATGGTTGGAGAATGTTTTTCGACGGAGCTGCGAATTTCAAGGGAGTCGGCATCAGAGCCGTCTTGGTATTAGAAACTGGCCATCATTATCCAGTGTCTGCAAATCTCAGATTCCCATGCACTAACAACATGGCGGAATATGAAGCTTGCATATTAGGGCTTAACCTGGCTGTTGATATGAACATTCAGGAACTGCTGGTGATCGGGGATTCAGATCTGCTTGTGCACCAGGTAGAAGGAGAGTGGGCTACCAAGAATTCCAAGATACTGTCATATCTACATCATGTACAAGAAATGAAGAAGAGGTTCACAAAGATAGAATTCTGGCATGTCCCCAGAATTCAGAACGAATTCGCAGACGCATTGGCCACTTTGTCATCAATGATACAACATCCAGAAAAAAATTTCATCGATCTCATTCTGGTGAGGATCCATAATCAGCCGGCATATTATGCTCATGTTAAATAAGAAATAGACAAAAATCCCTGGTTCCACGACATCAAAGAATATTTTACAAAAAGAGAATACCAAGAGCATGCAAACCATACTCAGAAATGCACCCTTCGGAGATTGTCCAGTCACTTCTTCTAAAGCGGAGGAACCTTGTACATGAGAACTCCCGATCTAGGACTGTTAAGGTGTGTTGATTCAAAAGAGGCTTCCAAATTGCTCAAGGAGATACATGACGGAACCTGTGGCCCACATATGAATAGTTTTGTCTTGGCCAAGAAGATAATTAGGGCCGCCAACAAAAACATCAAGAAGATACTAAGGAAAATGGTAGAGAACCACAAGCAATGGCACGAGAAATTACCATTCTCCTTACTGGGATACCGTACCACAATTCGCACATCAACTGGTGCAACTCCCTATCTGTTGGTTTATGGTACCGAAGCTGTCATTCCTGCCGAGGTAGAAATTCCTTCTTTACGAATCATACAAGAACCCGAACTCAGCGATGCAAAATGGATAAGGAACAACTATGAGAAATTATCCCTCATAGACGGAAAGAGGATGAATGCAGTGTGTCACTGCTATATTTATTAGAATAGAATATCTAAGGCTTTCAACAAAAGGGTCAAGCCAAGACAGTTCACACCGGGGCAACTGGTGTTGAGACGGATCTCTCCACATCAAGATGAAGCCAAAGGGAAATTCTCTCCCAAGTGGCAAGGTCCTTACATGGTTCACAGAGTATTAACAGGAGGAGCACTCATACTCGCAGAGATGGACGGAGAAACCTGGCCAAAACATATCAATTCAGATGCTGTCAAAAGATACTATGTGTAAAACCATTTTATGCTACTTCATATGATGTAAATTGAACTACGCTCGACCTGATTACCGTTTAAGAGGGGATTTGTAGGCAGCCCTGTGGGTTATGTCACAATTCAATAAAACTTCCATTCTCCCCACAATCAGAAACTGGGGCAGAATTTTCAGAAAATTCATCTAGTTAACTGGGGAAGAATTTTGAGAAGGACCCTAAAAATTCTACAACAAAGGAAGTCGTAATGTTTCTGATTATGTTGCAGTTACTGGTTCATCTAACTAATTTATAAACTACATAATACTATGTCTTTTGAAAGTTATGCACGCATGCTTTTGAAAAAGAAATTTTGCTTTAGCAAATGCTACCCTAATAGTTTGGACAGAATCTTCAGACAGAATAGAGAAAGTCAAGCAGACGAAGGAATGAACCAACATTCCCCTGCAAAACTCACA
The DNA here is from genome assembly GCA_005239525.1 of Nicotiana knightiana. Lineage (NCBI taxonomy): Eukaryota > Viridiplantae > Streptophyta > Magnoliopsida > Solanales > Solanaceae > Nicotiana > Nicotiana knightiana. The sequence goes on along the minus strand of ML396716.1, from coordinate 162,045 downwards.
AATTTTTCTTTGGATGCAGGACTATATCATCATGACAAATACCGTTGCAATAACACAATCATTATTCACAAAACACATTGTCAGCTAAGAATACTTCGCTCTTGCCCTTCTCCTCGCATGGGACTAAGCACTGTCCCGAACCTTGCATGAGGCTAAGCCCTGCCTCCCACTTGCATAAGGCTAAGCATTGCCTTCTCCTTGCATGGGACTAAGAACTGTCCTGAACCTTGCATGAGACTAAGCTTTGTCTCAATCTTGCATGAGGATATTCCCTGCCTCTCCCATTTGCATGAGACTAAGCCTTGTCTCGATCCTGCGTGAGGCTAAGCCCTGCCTCCCATTAGCATAAGGCTAAACACTGCCTTCTATTTGCATGAGACTAAGCCCTGCCCTGAATCTTGCATGAAGCTAAGCCCTGTCTCTCTACTTGCATAAGGCTAAGCATTGCCTTCTCCTTGCATGTGACTAAGCACTGCCCCGAATCTTGCATGAGGCTAAGACCTGCCCTGCCTCTCTACTTGCATAAGGCTAAGCATTGCCTTCTCTTTGCATGGGACTAAGCACTGCCCCGAATCTTGCATGAGTCTAAGACCTGCCTCTTCACTTGCATAAGGCTAAGCATCCTTATCCTTGCATGTGACTAAGAACTGTTTCGAATCTTGCATGAGGCTAAGCTCTGCCTCTTCACTTGCATAAGGCTAAAACTGCATTCTATTTGCATGGGACTAAGCCCTGTCCCGAATCTTACATGAGGCTAAGCCTTGCCTCTCCACTTGCATAAGGCTAAGCACTGCCTTCTCTTTGAATGGGACTAAGCATTGTCCCAAATCTTACATGAGGCTAAGACTTGCCTCCCTATTTGAATAAGGCTAAGCACTGCCTTCTCTTTGCATGTGACTAAGAACTGTCCCAAATCTCGCACGAGACTAAGCATTGTCTCTCTTGCATTGTTCTCTTCTCTCGGGCTAACCTCTGCCCTCAATTTCATACAAAACTAAGCCCTGTCTTATCGCTTCTAGCATCATGTCTCTGCACCTCATAGGGCTGAAATATAGCCAACTTATCAAAATGCATCATACTCTGAAGGAACCACCCTCATAGCCGGATGAAATCATGTCATGGCCTGAGGATTTCTCAAACTTGGACATCATTACTCAAAGGCGTCACAGTTCGGAGGCACCATTTTTATGGCCCGAGAACATCATTTCATGGCCTGCGAATTCCTTATCTCACAATTCATGGCCCGGTACGTCATGGTCTAAGGACATAATCCTCAATCGTCCAAAGATAATTTTCATGGTCTGAAGGGAATTTGCATCATAGCTAAATTTACGCAAAGTTATACGTATATGCTTGCAGTACATCTTTTGATTTGCAGGTGACCCAGTGAGTAACTGTTATCAGACAGGAGCAATCCCGCTCCAGTGCCTTCAAATTATTTCAAACCTGACTGCCCACCATAAACATTTCATCCTACTCGACACCTTTTGTCCGTCCTTATGACAACTACATCGGTTTATTTCGCCGGTGGATCCAGAATTACACACGGCCTGATTCCTGTAAAATCATGGATATGTAGGCAGATGAGAAACCAGAGTGCGGTCTATATCTCTCATATCACTCTACTCGGTCAAAATTGGCCATCATATCTTTACCCGACAACTCTTTCATCCTTCTCGGGTAAAGAGGGGCAGTTGTTGATATCCAATTTTTCCCGATATTATTTTCAAAATCCATATATATTTTCAAAATAATGCATTAGCATCAACTAGTATTAAATCATTTACATACACAAATAACATTTTTATCATTTATTAATTACTTTTATAAATTATTTTTTATTAAATTAAGTGGGTATTAAAACATAGCCTCTTTTCAATTAAATTTTCGGACCCCAGCACAATTATTATAACCCAATACCCATAACCTAATAACCCACTAACCCAATATCCATAACCTGCCCCAGCATAATTTAATCCTGGTATCAACCTTCCATTTTTAATTACACCCAAACCTAAACCCTACCCTCATTTCCCCCAAGCCGTCGTCCTTCCATCCATTCTCTTCTCTCTCACCCCCTTCTAACCCTAGCCCGACGTCACTGATATCCCCCTCGATTCATGGGGTCTTCTTTCAATTTCATTCCTTATCCGGTCTCATCTCTCTATTGGTTGTATGATTTTCATGTTACTTGAGGATAATCTCAAGGGATTCAAACCAGATTTGGTTCAAGGTCTCTCATTTCTCAATTAATCCGTCTATGTTCACTCTGATATCTGTGAGTACTAGTATTTTCGTGTTTTTATTGTTTCAAATCTTTGGTTCAAACCAGATTTTGATTCACCTCTATTTATTTTCATGAACCTAGCTATTTCTGGTTGAATCCGTTTAGATCTCCTTAGATCTGAAGCGATTTTGAGTTTTTGATATGTTTCCTTAAAGTTTTCTGTTTTTTGTATTTATTGTTAACCGATTTTATTTTACCCTAAAGGTTAGGGTTTTGATTTCTGATGGGTTTCTGCAAAGAATGTTTAAACGTTTAAATGTTTTCAACTCTTGTTTTCTTCTTTACTTTTCGACTGATTTTACTTGAGTTTCATTTCCATTTCTTTGATATGTCTTAGGGTTTCAATTATTCGACTATTTATTATACTAGTTTATCCATTTACCTTAGCTCTGTCAATTAAAGTGTTAAGTGATTTGTTTGCCTAAATTAGGGTTTGAATTTAGTACTTGTATTCCCTTATTAAATTCTTACTTTCTCTTACCTTATTTATGTACCCGTATTGCTGGCTGATTTGGTGCTCTGACTTCTAATTGATTATGGAATCAGTTCTTACTTTATTTAACTTCATTCTTAGAAACTGATTGATTCAGTGTGACATCTACCTTAAAATAAGTGATACTTACTCTTTTTTTTTTTGCAAATCCACTAGGCATTGCCTAGGGCTAGTTTTTATTTATATATAAAGTCCAAATAAAAAACAATTAGTATGTTGCCTTACATGGTGTAAGACTATTCGAAAATGAAAACTTACATACAACCTATTTCCAAACTTGCGTGTGAGCTCAAGCTTGACAGTACATAGTGGTAAACTAGGTAGCTTATTATAAAGAGCTAACATGAGTCCTAGTCTAAAACATAATGGGACCAGTTCCTTGCCAAAGTAGTATTGTGGCCTTATTTTGTGTGTATCATCACTCCCATGCATTAGTTGATGTTTGATCTTCCTATTGATGGGTATAGTATCTATATAACTATCCCCGAATTCCCGCTCAAATACCTTATCATTGTTCGTCCAGTTTGTTGTGCCTAATGCGATCTTGTTTTCTTTATTGCTCTTTACGTGCGTCTTCCTTCCCTGTTTTGAATCCCACTTTGTTTGGTCATCTTTGTGCAATGTAACCACTCGGGAGTTCAACAGAAGTTGGGCCATGTAGACAGTATGATTCTGCCAAGAGTTGGTCAATTTCTTCCGCCTCATTTTGCTTTTTGCTTGTTCATTTACGTCCTTAATGGCATAGATGTGTATAACATATACTTTCAGCCTCCACCTCCAGGTTTTGGTAATGATATCCACATCTATAGTTCCCCCAAAAGTCCATGCTCCTATACTTGTGCATACCCTTGATTCCCCTCCAGTGGAATGAGCACCAAGTGCTAATACCACCAGTTGGAAGTTCTTCGAAGTGTATGGCATAGGTACAATAACTTTTCCTACAAAACAATAAACAATGTTAGTCCATAAAAATAACTCCATGATCTCACCCANTGCTAAGCTATTACCTTCTCTAAGAGTATGGGACACCGTTACATTACACCTTGCCATTATCTCCTTGATTTCCTCCACCACAATAGCTATGGACCATGGCACTCTCCATTCACCATCCAGCACCTTCTTGAGCACCATAGAGTCAGTATGCAGATCTATAAGTACATAGTCATGTTGCACACAATATTTGAGTGCCTCCAGGATTGCTTTAGCTTCTGCTTCTGTGTTTGTCCCAGCCTGTATCTCTCTTCCATGCCCATATTCCACATTTCCTTCCTCATTCCTTAAGACAAACCCAATTGAACTTCTTCCTGGATTGCCTCTAGAAGCCCCATCAGTGTTTACCTTTATCCAGCCTGGGTTTGGGTATTCCCATATTACCTTAGTGTATTTCAGGATAGGTAGATATGTTTCCATCATAGCCAATAAATCTGGCCATTTGTGTGGCACGTTTTGTATACCTGGTTTCCTGAACCTCACTACATGCTCATAGTAGTAGATACCTGGTATATTACCCTACTTACTGTCACTGACTCTCCATGTTTGTAGCTATTCCTTCGCTTCCAAAGCTCCCATATAATCACAGCAGGTAAGGCTTGCAGAATAGGTTTCAATCTTGGAATTACTTCTACCGTCCAGCATTTGATAATAGCCTGATGAAGTGTGATCCCTTCTATAGATATCCATGCATGAGCTAGAAAATACTTCCATACCTTAGTTGCAGCATAGGACTTGAAGAACACATGTTGCATTGTTTCCTCCCTTGGCTCTGCACATCACCAACATTTAGAGGCCATAGAATACCCTAACCTCCTGAAAAAGTCATCCAAGGGTAATTTGTTCTTCCACAGTTTCCACATGAAGAAAGTTATTTTGAATGGTAACCCTTTTACCCATATTTTCTTGTATGCATTGGCTGGTTCACTTCTTCTCCTCACCATGTCCCATGCAGACTTAACACTAAATTCCCCTCTAGGTTCAAGCATCCATTGAGGTTTGCCTAGTATATGATGGACCACTGGAGGTTTGATGCTCTCCAGAATATGTTCAGCAATGTCTTCAGGTATGATCTCCCTAATTCTCTCTTCATCCCAATGATTAACCTCTACCACATCATATAAGTTTTGAACAGATTCATCACATTCAAAATCCTGTGGTGTTACAAAGTATAGAGCACCTAGTCCAGTCCAGTTGTCAAACCAGAAGAGAGATGACCCCATCTTAGGTTGCCATAGTATTTGATGTTCCAGTTGATCTCTACATTCTAACATTTTCCTCCAAACATGAGAACCTTGTTCCCAAGGAACAATTATGGGATTCAACTTCTTACAGTATTTTTGACTTATGAATGAGCTATATAGTGAAGGTTTTGTTATAAAATTCCACCACAATTTACAAAATAAAGCCTTAGACACATCGTGTAGTGACCTGAACCCCACCCCTCCTTCTTCACATGGCAGACACATCGTATTCCAAGAGGCCCAGTGTCTCTTTGCAACACCTACTGAATTACTCCAGAAGAATTGGGCGAATATTTTATGTAACTTACTGATCACATAAGATGGGGGGTTTACTACAGATAAGAGATGAATGGGCATACTTTGTAATATATGGTTGATCAATACTGCCCTTCCACCGATAGACAACAATTTACCTTTCCAATCTTGCAGTTTGTCTAAGACCTTATTGATAATTCCTTGATAATAGCTCATTCTCCTCCTAGCATAGAAAATAGGACAACCAAGATAAGTGAAAGGGAAGTCCTGCCTAGCAATCCCTGTGATTCTTTGTACCTTGTTCACCACTGCATCAGATGTTGAATGATGCATATAGATAGCTGATTTATTCCTGTTAATCACTTGGCCTGATGCACCCTTATACGCTGCCAACACTCTCATGATTAAATCTAATGAGGTTGCATCTGAAGATGAGAAGATGGTGGTGCCATCCGCATATGCCAAGTGATTAATCTTTGGGCTCCAATTTGGCAAGCCAAATCCTCCAAAGTCGCAATTCCTGTGCAATGAATTTAATCCCATAGATAGAGCTTCTGCTACAAGAATGAATAATGTAGGGGATAGTGGATCACCTTGTTTCACTCCTCTTGTTGACTTAAAGAACCCATGGGGCTGTCCATTAAGCAATACTGAATACCAATTGTTTGCAACAATTTCGTATAACAACCCTATAAATCTCTCCTCAAAGCCCATTTTCCTCAACATCTTAGTTAGAAACAGCCATGATAACCTATCGTAGGCTTTGGTCATGTCCAATTTGATCACAACATTGGGACCTCTTCTAGTTCTCAATCTAATATCTGTGATGATTTCTTGAGTTAGCAGGACATTTTCCACTATGCTTCTCCCTTTGACAAATCCAGCTTGTTCCTCAGAAATTAAGTTAGGTAGTAGCCCAGATAGTCTCTCATGCACCACTCTAGAGATGATCTTGTTCACAAAATTGCTAAGGCTAATTGGCCTCATGTCTGAATATGATATCACATCCTTCTTCTTAGGCAGCAGAACCAAATTGGTATGAGTGATATATTTGGGAAGATCATGCCCATTATATAATGCTTTCACCATATCTACAATATCGTCTCCAATTATATCCCAACATGAATGAAAAAAACATCCCGTAAATCCATCCGGACCACCTGCACTATCCCCATTTAAACCATATACTGCCTTTTTTACCTCTTCCTTTGTTGGTTGTTTCATTAACTCTTCATTCTGTACTATAGTGATCATTGATGGCACATCTTCGAGGATTCTAAAATCTTCTAGCCAAACTCCATTAGTATTTTGTATTCTCCTCAATTGTAATCTTCTTCTCCTCCCATTTACTTGAGCGTGAAAGAATTTCGTATTCCTATCTCCATCTTTGAACCATGTCATGCCTGATTTTTGCTTCCAAAATTCTTCCTCCAATGATAGAAACTTGAGCAGTTCAGCTTGGATCATTTGGAGTCTCTCTCTATTCTGTATAGTTGGGTTCCTTTCAAATTTATTTTCATGAACTAATACCACCTCCTGAAGGCTAGCAATCTTTTGAAAAATATCTCCATATGTGTTTCTACTCCATGCTGCTAAGGCCTTCTTCACCTTTTTCAGTTTGTGATTGAATACATAGAAAGGGTCCCCAATGAAATCTACCTTCCAGTTGTCCTTTACTACATCCATGAAAGTAGAATGTTTAGTCCAGAAGTTTAGAAATTTGAATGCCTTCTTAATTTGAGCAACATTAAGATTACTCTTCAACTGCATGGGACTATGATTTGAACCTGTTTTTGCCAGGTGAGAGATCTCCACGTGTGGCCACATTTGCTGGAATTCAAAATTTCCCAAACACCTATCCAATCGTTTGAAAATGCAATCACCTTCCCCTCTCCCATTCCACCAAGTGAACATACTGCCTTTGAAACCTAAGTCACTTAGATTACATGTGTTAACACAATGCCTGAAGTCATTCACCTCATTTAAATGCACTGGAAGACCACCAAACTTCTCCTCCTCATCCCATATAACATTGAAATCTCCCCCAACTAACCATGGCATGGCCATATCCCTAGCCAAATTATACAAGCTGTCCCATAATTCAATACGGTCATTAGCATCACACTTTGCATAAACAAAGGAGACTATGAATGATAGTTGAGTGTCCATGTTTGTAAATTTCAAAGTCAGTTGCTGCTCCAAGTCATAAATCACTTCAACTCCATGATCATCATCCACAAACACCCAGATTTTATTTGTTACATTGGTAAAGGCTTGTAACATATCAAGTCTTCTCCTATATCTCTCCAGCTTACTTTTTTTTTGCTTTGGCTCCATAATACCTATAAATTTGAAATGATTCTGTCTTTGCATGATGATAAGCCTCTCAAAGGCTTGCATTGTCTTCACAGATCTCACATTCCATATCAGTGCATTCATGATCAACTGTGAGGTTTAGATAAGGTTCTTCTTGTTTGAACCCCAAGGACTCCACTTTGGTTGCTATCTCTATGCTGTTTCTTCCTTCCCTTTCCAGCTGATTTACCTTTGTCCATGTACCTTGGAGACAAATCACCTTGTTTAGCAATGTTCTTGAAATTCTGAGTAGTGGATTCAGCATCCAGATCCTTCCTTTTAGGCTCAGTGTTGTCATCATCCCCTTTATCCTCTACATGTTCAGTCATTTGAGTGTTGTTTGGTATTGAAAACAGACCTTTTTTAGTATTTCTCATATCATGCTGCCCTCCTATATCCTTAGTGTTAGGGTTAGGGTTATCTCCCAACTCCTTTCCAACTTCTGGATCCCCTATTCCTTCCTTTTCATTGCTCACCTCCTTCCCAACAGTATTGGCAGCATCCTGGATACCCCCACCTACATCACCTTTTCCATCTTGTGTATTGATATTGTCTCGAATTTTGCCAGGCATCTCTTCTGTAATCCCATTATCCTTGCTTCTTTTGCCATTCACACTTTGTTCTTCTTCTTCTTTCTCTTCATCTGTTGATTCTGGTTCCCCTATGACTCCTTCTGGTAGTTCTTCATCTGAGAATTGTTCCTCTTGATCAGCCCAAAGACTTCCACTAACTATTTGTAGTCTTTCCTTCTCCATTGGTATTCCTTCTATTTGCTCCATAAAAACTAATTGTGTTGGCACTTCTTGGTATGACTGGTTTGTTGGTACCATATTATCTTTGAAAGTTCTACTAACCCAATCTGTTGTTGTTTCTTTACGCCCTTCCATCGTCTCTTTCTCTATCCTTGTATTATTTGTATCCATATCTTTTCTTGTACTACCTTTCCCTTTTAACTTAGTCTAGTACTATTTTCCATGTTAAGTGATTCATGTTAACCTTAATTGACTAATTAACTGATCTTCATACCTGATTTGTGTGCAATTTATTTTCATACCTTATTTGTCTTACTCTATCGTGTGATATTTGAACCCTCTATTTGTTCTAATTTAAAAAAAAACACACGCAGACACACACTGACACTCAGACTCACACACACGTTTTACAACCTCCTCACTGAAACTCTTCAGCTTTATGTTCTATAAAAAAACTCCAGTTCTCTCTTTCTGTTATTCGGATTTGCTGCATGATGCGAGGCTAGAATTCATGGTTTAACATGTTATATGCACTACATTTTATGTGCGTTAATGATAAAAATACACTTTTTATGTGCATAATAGAGTCTATTTCATGTGTAGGTGAATTGGAGATGGAAACCGAGCTAAATGGATGCAAATACATCGAAAATACGCTCAAGAGGCGAGGAGGAGTAGACCGAGCTATAGCTGGGCGCCAGAGCCCAAACGCCTGACCCTGCCTGGCTTTAGCCAGGCATTAGAGTCCAAACACCAGCCTTAGCCAGGCGCCAGGGCCCAAACGCCAGGCCCTGTTTCGGTCAGTTCCAAGTTTTGACGAGATTAAGTGTTTCTCGGTTGGAATAAAAGTCTCCTACACGTTTAGGGTTTGTCCTAAACATATAAATAGACCCCTAAAACACAACTTAACGAGGATTTCGAGGATCGGAAGACGTACGAAGGATTCGAAGAGAGGAAATCATCAAAGTAAAGGAAATCCTGTGGATTACTACTCAGCAAAGCAAAAAACATTGATTTTTATTTCCTTAGTTCATTACTTTGTAATTCAATTATGCAAGTTATTTTAGATTTGATATTTATGAATATGAGTAGCTAATTTTCGTAATCTATGGTTTTGGTGGAACCCGTTGGGGGACAAACTTATGGTGGTATTAATATAATTTTGATTGGTTGTTTAATCTATATTTGTTCAGCTCCATCCTTGTTGTAGTTAATTGAATGGCCATCAATTAGCTGTGCCTATTTAGTATGCATCTACTTGAGAGAGAGTGCATATTTAGGTAATTGTTTGAACAACACCACTCCTAGAGTATAGACGAAAGTCATAACCGAGGGTTTAGAAGTTGGATTAGAAATAACGATACTTCGGGTGCAATCTAAAGTGAACTGTAATGCAATTTGGCTAGCGTAACTTGAGAGAGTACGACTAGTAAATTACCATAATTACTTGAGAGATATTTTTGGTAGATAGAATGTTCATGATTGATATAAAGAATTAGTCAAGTTATAGGAAATATCTGAGAAGTAAGTTCACCAACGGGGGATACCATAACCTTAGGCCTTTATTATAATTGTTTAAATCATATTGTTAGTCATTGTTAGTTTATCATTATTGCCAGTAGAAATAATAATACATCACCAATTGATATTCAAAAGTTTAGAGAAAACTGATTAAGTAAATGCTTTATATTCTGACGGCTTGATTGATACGTAAATTCCCTGTGGGATCGACTCTGGGCGTAATACCCCGGATTATATTTGCAACGCCAACTTAGTCTTTTATAAGACATAGTTGAGCGTGATCAAATTTTTGCGTCGTTGCCGGGGAGTTAACGGTATTAACGTTTGCTAACGTGTTGCAGGTGCATGCCTAGAAACTCATCGAGGACTGGTGAAGTAATTGAAGCCTTATCAGACCCCGAGAAAGTTTTCAGGGCCATAAACCGGACCAACCAGAAAAGCAAACATCAACCACAAATTGAAAAAAATGAAACCGACATGGAAGATCCACACAACCGAAATAATCATGGGGATGATGTGGTAGACCCAGTCGCTGAGGCTCCTTTATATGACTGGGCACAACCCACAGCTGAGAATTTGGCCACGGCGATATTGGTTCCTCAAATACATGCCTAGTCCTTTCAGATAACAAATAATATGCTGCACTTATTGTAGAGCAAAGGGCTATTCTCAGGGTCATACATTGAAGACCCCCAACAGCATTTAAAGAACTTCCTATCAATTTGCATAACTCAAAGGCAGGAAAACGTCACTCAGGAGGCAATAAAATTGTTGTTGTTTCCATTCTCAGTGACTGGTGCTGCCCAGGCTTGGCTAAACTCACTCCCCATAAATTCCATTACCACACGGGAGGAGTTAGTTAAGAAGTTCGTGAACAAGTTTCACCCACCTAACAAGACTTCCCAACAAATCGATGAGATCTTAAGCTTCAAACAGAAACCAGCTGAAACCTTGCAAGAGACATGGGAGCGATTTAAGGGTATGTTGGCTATCTGTCCACATCATGGTATTCCAGAGCAAATGTTGGGGCAACGTTTCTATATGGGTTTGCAGATACGGTTAAAGAAAATGTTGATGCTTCAGCTGGTGCAGCATTCCTGAGCAAAACGTGGAGAGAGAGTCAAATCCTACTTGATAAAATGGCACAGAATTCAGGATGGACAACAAGGAATGCACCCATTACTCCTGTAGTTCATTCAGTGCCATTCGATCCATCTAATACCATTGCAGAGAACGTGTCCACCTTGATAACACAAATGAGTATACTTATAAAGAAGGTGGAAGAATCGGTGCAAAAACAACAGGTACACATTGTTGATACAACCAATGGAGGCTTATGCACATCATGCATTAGTCAACCACTTGGTAACCACTGGAATGCAGACTGTGATAACCCTCCTCGTCCAGAAATATGAATTATGTGACAAATTATGAACGTCAGAGACAAGGGGGGAAAACTAGGGTCAACAAGTTCAACCATATAGGCCTCCTCACCAACAGCATAATAGTGGTAATATGGGTGCCATGAGACCACAAGGCAATGTAGCACCATATCAGAGACCGTACGGTTATAACCATCAAAATCAGCAACAATCATACTACCCTCCTCAACATCAACAGGGGGGAAGACAAGAAGATGGGTTTTCACGGTTGGAAGCTATGATGCAGCAAGTGATTGGGTCAAATACCAAAATCAATGAGAGAGTAGATGCACATGATGCAGCTATTAAAAATATTGAAGTACAGCTGGGGCAGATTTCAAATGCAGTTAATAATCATCCTCACGGAACATTACCTGCTGATACTCAGGTGAATCCAAGGGACCAGGGCCCAAAACAGTTAATGGCAGTGACCCTCCGCAATGGCAGAGACCTGGACCTAGAACAAGAAAGGAGGCATGAAAGTAGACAGACAAACACATTGGTACAGGTACCTAATGAAATTGATGACTCTACCCCATTGAGTATGGGCACAGTACAACCAGCTGAAGGTGAAGTTAATAAACAAGGCGAAGCTGAGAAAGAACTTGAGGAAATCCCGAAGCCAGCAACTGAGGTGGTAGTGGAAAAGGAAAAAGAACAGCTAACAGAAAAGAAAAGAGCACCAGCTCCATTCCCCCAAAGGTTAGCAAAATATCAGAAGGATGAGCAGTATAAGAAATTCTTGGACATGCTAAAACAGATACAGGTAAATATTCCATTGATAGATGCATTGAAGGAAATGCCTGGCTATGCTAAAATGATGAAGGACTTAATGTCCAGAAAATTTGACTTCCAAGACCTGGCTACTGTCACTCTTACTCAGACTTGTAGTGCAGTGGTGACACGTCCTATTGCTGAAAAGTTGGCTGACCCAGGGAGTTTTACAATTCCTTGTACTATTGGCAACTTCTCTTTCGCCAAAGCCCTATGTGACTTGGGAGCCAACATTAATCTGATGCCACTGGCTATATATAAAAGACTGGGGATTGGTAGAGCCAGGCCTACTTCCATGCTGCTGCAACTTGCTGATAGAACGGTAAAGAGACCGTCAGGTATTCTAGACGATGTGTTAGTGCAAGTGGGGAAATTTGTATTCCCTGCTGACTTTGTGATCCTAGACTGCCGAGTAGATGAGGAAATTCCCATAATCTTGGGAAGGCCATTTTTGGCCACAGGCAGAGCACTCATCGATTGTGAGACTGGTGAGCTTAAGATGAGGCTCAATAATGAAGAAATCACATTCAACGTGCAGAAGTCTATGAGGTGACCAAGTGAGTTCGCTAATTTCTCTCTTATTGATGTCGTGAACGTGATGCTGGAAGAAGATGATGCAACCTTAATTGTTGGGGATCCTTTGGCTGCATGTTTGATGAACTTAGATGATATGAACGGTGAGGAATTAGCAGAATGGGTATTAGCATTGGAAGGAAAAGGGACATGGTCGCGGGTTCTTGAAATTGAACCATTACACTTGAAAAAGAGAGAGAACCCACCAGCCAAGCACTCAGTTGAAGTACCACCCAAATTAGAGCTGAAGCCTTTACCAGCGCACCTCAGGTATGCATTTCTTGGACCTAACTCTACATTACCGGTTATTATATCATCTGGGTTGTTAGATGTGTAGGAACAACAGCTATTACAAGTACTTTATGAATGCAAGACTGCCATTGGCTGGACGATGGCAGACATCAAAGGGATCAGCCCAGCTTATTGCATGCATAAAATTCTCTTAGAAGAGGGGCACAAACCGTCTAGGGAACACCAAAGACGGTTAAACCCAAATATGAAGGAAGTGGTAAAGAAAGAAGTGATAAAGTGGTTAGATGCGGGAATCATTTTCCCGATCTCCGACAGCAGCTGGGTTAGCCCAGTACAGTGTGTACCAAAGAAGGGGGGTATGACAGTCGTGAAAAATGATAAAAACGAGCTGATATCCACTAGAACTGTTACGGGTTGGAGAATATGCATGGATTATAGAAAGCTAAACCTTGCCACCCGCAAAGACCATTTCCCACTTCCCTTCATTGATCAGATGCTCGACCGGTTAGCAGGAAAATCTCACTTCCGTTTCCTTGATGGGTATTCGGGGTACAACAAGATTTCTATTGCCCAAGAGGATAGAGAAAATACATCTTTCACATGCCCATATGGGATATTTTCTTTCAGAAGAATGCCATTTTGCCTCTGCAATGCACCAGCCACATTCCAACGGTATATGACGGCGATTTTCACAGACATGGTGGAGGATATTATGGAGGTCTTCATGGACGATTTCTCAATGGTGGGAAATTCGTTTGATGAATGCCTAGAAAATTTAAACCGTGTCCTAAAAAGGTGTATTGAAACAAACCTGGTGCTGAATTGGGAGAAGTGCCACTTCATGGTACAAGAAGGAATTGTCTTGGGACATTTGGTCTCAAGTAAAGGTATTCAAGTGGATAAAGCTAAGGTAGAAGTGATTGAAAAACTCCCTC
>ML396716.1:99083-146141 GCA_005239525.1 Nicotiana knightiana | reverse complement strand
TTGCAGGTGAATTCGGGTGAATGGAGAAGTGTATTAGCATGACGGAAAGTGGGTGCAAGGATGGAGACAAGAGGCTGGCGTTATGAGGCTAACGCTTGGCTAATGTCAGGGCAACGCTGGCGATAAGAGGCTAACACCTGGGTAACGCCAGGGGTGGGCTGGCATTATGAGTGTAGCGCCTGGCAAACGCCAGGGTGCCCAGGCTTTTTGATTAAAATGCACGAGTATCGCCAGGTAAGTTCACTTTTCCGATTTTCTTCATCTTCCAACTCTCTCTCACTCAATTTTCACTCTCAAGCACACCTCAACACTGGTTGTCTCACAAAATCGCATCAAATCACACCACACACATCTTCACTTCATCACAATCACAGCACCTTTAACACCCCATTATCACCCACCACACACACAAGATCTGCACATGGTAAACACTCGTGGTACACTTCATCCGGCTAACACTCATCATGATTTGAGGTATGAGTCTAACCCTATACTTTACTCACTCGAATTTGAGCTGGTGAAACGTTTATCCTTGAGTTCATGATGAAATTTTATGGGTTTATGAAGTTCTTGAAATGTGTTGTATGGTGTTATGCACCCCAAGTCCCGAAACCCTTTAGGAATGAGCTGAGATGGTGAAATTAAGTGGTATTATGGAAACCCAAAGTGATTTGGGAACATGAGGCAGTCCCTCAAGTCCATACGAGCGCCCATGGCATTTGTGCTAGCCAAGTGCTCGATGTAATGCCTCAATGGCAATACATGTCCCATATGGAGCCCGAGTCTCCGGGAAAACCACCACTAGCGCCGTACATCTTGAATTCCATGAATTTTTAAATGAAAAATAGCTCATAAGAAGCTAATAGGTAGCAATGTGCGTGAATTATCATAAACTTGCCGAGGTGAAGTCTTAGTAACCTTTGCAAAGTGCGAAAACAGAAAGTATATACTTGGTGACACTAATTCATTACTGATATATTGTGCAGGTAAAATAATGTTTTCCAGAAAAGCTACCGGCAAGGGAAAGGCAACATCTTCAGCCCCGCCGAAAACCAAATCAAAACCTCCACCAGCTCAAAAGAAAAGAAAAGGAGGAGATGCTACTTCTAGCATGACTGGTGAGGAAGCAGTAGCTGTTGTGGCTGCTATGAGGCAGCAACCAGTTGGTCAAAGAGAATATGGTGTCAACAGCATACCACCACACTCCAGGAAGTGGTACGCTCGTTGCAAACCCAAGCATGTCCACCCGGAAGGAGCTATCAGCGAGGGTCCTCTTAGAAAGAAATTCCCAGCAATATGGAGAAGCATCTATGAATTGGGTCTGGGATATGTGTTCAAACAACATGGCAACATCAACCTCAATTTAGTCCGGGAATTCTATGCCGGGTTTGACCCGAAGGACAAGGAAGAATTGGTGCCAATTCGTGGGCACTTGGTGGATTTTTCGGCCAAGGCCATATGTGATTTCTTAGGTGCACCAAATGTTCCGGTGGAGCCTCTAGAGCAATTTATCCGCCATCCTAACTATAGGGAAGTGAGGCATACACTTTGTGGGGTTGATTCCACGGCTGCTTGGATTCGGGATAGATCCACTAATCGACATAAAAGATTTCCCAAGAAGAAGATGAAGGCTGAAACACAGGTATGGCTAAAACTGATTAATGCATGGCTACTACCATGCACCCATGACACCTTAATCAGCCGAGAGAGGATTTGTGTGCTTTACTTCTTAATGACTGGGCATCAAGTGAATGTGAGCCACCTGATTCGCTACCAAATGGGGTTGGTGCGTAACAATAATAAAATTGATCGAATCTCTTTCCCGAATTTCCTGACCCAGTTCCTGCTAGATAGCAATATAGTAGTTGAGGCCGAATTTGACCACATTATTGATCAACAACTCACCCGGGAAACTGACATCACTGGCTTGAGACTGAAAGAAGAGTCTTCACTGACCAATGCTGAGCGTTATGCCAGGGATGATGGCTTCATGGCCCATCTCTATGGGATGATGGATTTGCAGTTGCGCATAGGAGGACGTCCGGCGTCGGTTAATGAAAGGGAGGAGTTGGATCAAAGGTATCCGCTCAATTCTCATGCTCTGCAGATGATAGGAGCAGGTGAGGGGTACAGGCTCCCAGATGATGAAGATATCAACACGCCTGTTGATTCTGATGAGGAGCTCATACAATCAGATGAGGATGATGATGGAGAGGATGAGTTTGAAGAGGAATGGAGACCGTCCGATGATGATGACGCTGAGTGACCAGGAAGTCTCTTGCAATTTGTTTTGTTTTTTTTGCTTTGTATATCTATATGCACTGAGGACAGTGCATGAACTAAGTGTGGGGTTCTATATATATATATATATATATATGTGTGTGTGTGTTTTGTGTGAATTGCGTTGTCTGTTTGTGTTTTATTTCGTTTAGTTTTAGCTTTTATGTTCAGTGAAATGTTGTAGTTTAGGTTTTTAGGTTTGTTTGTTTTTTTAGCTTTTATTTTTTGCTTTATCATTCTTAAAAAAAAAAATAATAGAAAAAATAAATAAATAAAAAATAATAAAAGATTTTTTTTAGGAAGTGTAGTAATTCCCTCTTGGTTTTTCTTTGGACCACGGTTCTTTTCCAAGGGCTTTTAATTGAACCGGGTGTAGGTAGTTTTTAATCTTTAGGACTAGTAATCATATGGTTAAGGGCTTAATAGTAGCAATATCTCGAAACGTGCTAATGCCTTGAGAATAGTCAGTACTTTGGTTGTGACGCTTAGGCTCAATTTTTGACTCCAGGATAAATACCTTAAATCAGGAATTCTTAAGATTTGCTTAACTGCTTTGACTGGAGTGTCGTGATAGATCCAATCCTGAGTGAGTTATGTGCCAAGTGTGTGTGAGGTTTGTATG
The DNA here is from genome assembly GCA_005239525.1 of Nicotiana knightiana. Classification (NCBI taxonomy): domain Eukaryota; kingdom Viridiplantae; phylum Streptophyta; class Magnoliopsida; order Solanales; family Solanaceae; genus Nicotiana; species Nicotiana knightiana. Next base: position 143,239 of record ML396716.1, on the reverse strand, counting down.
TTATTCTGTGCATTGCATTTGATGTCTAGAACTTGCCCCGTGTGTGTGCAATGCGAAATAGAAGTTTTGTTCAGTCTTGGAAGTGATATAGGCATTTCTTTGAGAGCCAGCTATATATATTTTACCCACCTAGTTGTTATGTATCGTAGTTAACCCCGTTGGGCCTATAATCCTGTTTCTTTGGCAACCACTATACAAGCCATATCCCTTTTGTTTGAATCGATCATATATTTGAACCTTGTCACCTCTCGTAAGCACTGAAAAAGTGATGAAATATGGAAAAGTTAAAGTGTGGGGTGGTAGGTTGGTTTTTGAGGGGAATAATTGAAATGCGGAGAAAGGTGCACTGTTCGAAAAAGTAAGAGTCACTTGAGAAAAAGAAAAAAAAATATAGAAAATAAATAGTTGTATTGTTGTGAAAGAAAAATATATGTGGTGACTCTTGATGTAATTGTGCTTAAAGAAGTATGGGGTAATAACATTGATGTGAAGGTGGAGTTTGGCTTAATATAAGTTTGAGGTTGAACGCTAAAGTATATGTATTAAAGTGCTTAGGGAGGTGTAGTCACTCTTATATCCAAATGTATCCTACCCGTCCCGCAGCCTACATTACAACCAAATAAAGTCCTACTTGATCCTAGACTGAATGAGCTCGATTAGTAGATTAGTACACTACGGGCAAGCCTATGGTGCATCTTTTGTGGCATATGAATGTTATTTCTGAGAGCGAGTGAATTCTTTCTATCTTAAGTTCTTATGTTGTTAAATTTCATTGTGTGAGGAACTAACTCTTTTCTTTGGTGAGGGCACATGATTTATGAAGGAAAGGTAATGTTTTTGACCTCTATGTTACAGTAGTTAGTGAATTGTGAATAAAGCATGGTATTTGTGAGTCGATTATTGAGGCGAGGATGTCACACCTTTGTGCTTGAACTGTTTTAAATATTCTTGGTATAACGTGTTAAGAGATTTTCTTAATAAGTTGTGTACATGAGTGTAGTGTGATTGCTCGAGGACGAGCAAATGTTTAAGTGTGGGGTATTGATGCGAGGCTAGAATTCATGGTTTAACATGTTATATGCCCTACATTTTATGTGGGTTAATGATAAAAATACACTTTTTATGTGCATAATAGAGCCTATAGGGGTTAAAAAATCAGTTTCGACATAAATGTCATGCCTATAGAAGATATAAAAATCAGTTTTCTTCAATTTATATACCATGTCTATAGGAAATAAACAAATCAGTTTCAACACTTAGAAATCATGCCTATAAGAGTTAATTAATACTACAAATTAGAAAGCATGCCTATAGGATCTAAAGAGATAAAATCTATTTTCATGAGTTAAAATCAGTAACTCGCTCAGAAACCATGTTATAGGTCTATAATTAACAACTGTAGATGTCATGCCCATAGGATTTTGCTCCGGTTATCACTTAGGCAACCTTGTAGGGTTATTAAGAATTCTTGGTCTAAAAAATGTGATCCCTTGCTGCTTGAAATTTGCCTAGATTTATAATTTAATCAAATCAGTAGGCAAGCCAGTAGGTCCCAATGCTCGTTTTAATAAACTGGTTTCTTACATTCTGTTTATGCCCATCTAGATATCCTTCCTATAGGATCCTAAATTAATGAAATTTGCTGATTGAACTGCGTGCATTTGTTGTTACTTGTGGAGGTTAACATGAGCCCTTATTTGCTCCTTATATGATAGTCCTATCTGAATTTTGTTTGTCGCCTAGATTTTTCTCATTTTAAGCAACATAGGTCAGTCTAGATATACCTTAAATAGAGGTCATAAACACCTCCAGGACCATAGGTAAGGGACGGGTAGTGCACGCATAAGGCACGAGTTAGAAGCTACTAGAACGCTTAAGTAACAAATGAAAGATAGTAATTGGGTAGTTAAAGGAAATGATGACCCGTGCGCTAATACTATGTGTAGCACCCCAACTTGGAAATGATCCTATAGGCTAAAAAACTTAGGACCCCTTTTAAGTCATGTTTTGAAATAATAGTTGTCTAAATTGCTTTATTTCCATTTAAGACTAATTTGCTTAATTAAGTTCGGCCGGGACCCACCTTTGTGGACCTCGAGGGGTGCCTAACACCTTCCCCTCAAGGTAATTTCGAGCCCTTACCCGATCTCTAGTGATGCAAACTAGTTTCATGAGTTAAATGCCCTAGGTGCCTTAATGCACCTTAATCTATTAGGTGGCGACTCTTCAAATCGCATATTCCCATCCCAAAAGGAAGGGGTTTGTCCCAAAAAACATTGAAACTCGATTTCGCGAGAAAAAGGGGGTGCAACAGTTTGGTTATTAGAACATTTTCAAAGAGGTGAATATCATCAACAACTTCTGCGATGACCATTGAATGACTACATAGCCTACCAGCATGTAAAAAGAATGACATTTATCCCAGATAGGTTTGCACAACCTAGAAGTGCTGTGAGCTGGGTACATTTCTTCAGCAATTTGACTGACGAAAAGGTGCATTGGATGTTGGAATGGTTCCTTAGTAGTGAGTTCATTCTCAGGTCAAGAGAAACTACTTATCTAGTGCTGATCGGGTTAAGAGGAATCTATCCTTATGCTTCTATAAGGGTAATAAGGCAAGAGGGAAGAAAACAGGTTATACCCCGGGTTTCCAACATGGTCCAGTACAAAGCAGACTTTAAAGGGAACATCATACCATTCATGTTCGAGGCACGACATATGTGGAGTCAAAAGGTCATTGTGGAGAAAGATATTATCGAGCCAGACATGTATCGTGCCGACCATGTATATTTCTACCCATCATGGTTGGTAGACGATATAGCGGGAGATGTCAAGCCATGGATTAATCTAAAGAATAGGGTTATAGACGACGCTGTTGAAGCACAAGTCAAGTATAGTATGTTGCACAAGAGGGCCTTCGAGTCTGAAGCTAGGCATTTGGAACAACACAAAGTGGATATGGAAGCAATCAACGAATGGAAGAAATTGTTACTGAATCAATAGAGAGGTTGAAATATTTGGAGCAAGGGCTAATAAAGCTTGAGGGGAAGATGAGGAAGAGGCTCGCGGATTGTCAAAACATGGAAGGCAGTGAAGGAGGGCATCTAGCAAGGGCTCACGTACTATTGGACATGAGCGACCTGGGGAACTTGCTTGATGGATCCAAGAAAGCCAAGCATGGAGAAGGTCCTTCTAGGGACAACTAGATTAGGAAACAATGTCTTTACTACTTTCTAGATACATTTAGATTTTGATTGTAATAAGGCATATGCCATTATCGACTTTTCTCATTATTGTCGTTTTAGTAAAGATTTGACTCATTTTCATAATAATGAAATGACGCAATTATTAGCATAAATTTTCTCCAAGTCTATGTGTCGCTTAGGCTTACCTCGGGCACAATAAGGTCCCTTAAATTAGGACATGAATTTATTACCTGATTCTGCAACACATGATCAATATCGCAAACATCCTTTTAATACTCCTTACTGACTTGGTTACCTTTTTGTTTTCTTTTCTTTTGTTTATTCACATTCCCCAAGGTTAATTTGTGCACACTGGCATTGTCAGCATATTACACCAGATCCAGAGGTCCTCCACCTCCTCCTCCACCAAGTGATCCCAAGAACAAAGGAAAAGCCAAAATGGATTATATGAGTGGTATTAGGAAAGACAATGCGACCCATACAGAGAACATTGAAACTTCAGATGGTTGGAGTACTCCAATGCAGAATGATTTGGTCTTACGTCTAGAAAAAAAAATATTGGAGTTACAAGAGGAGCCTCACTGGAGACGCTTTGTCTTGGTAAATCAGTCAGAACCCAGAGAAGTAGGTTAATTGGGTGAGCATGGCTTCAGATTTCATGGATCGATTCAGGTTCAACATCGAAAAAGCACCAGACATTTTCTACATTCAGAATCTCAAGTAGAAGCCAACAAAAACTTTCTGCGAGTATGCTACGCAGTGGAGGTTTGAAGCTGCAAAAGTAAGGTCGACACAAGAAGAAGAACAAATGAATAAATTCTTCGTCAGAGCTCAGGCTCCTCAATACTACGAAAGATTAATGGTTATTGAAAACCATAAATTTTTTGACATCATCAAGTTGGGAGAGAGAATAGAAGAAGGGATCAAAAGCAGAATGGTGACAAATTTTGAAGCGCTCCAAGCCACTAATAAAGATTTGCAATCAAGAGGTATCTCCAAGAATAAAGAAGTGGGTGCAGTAATGGTAGCCCAAGGTCCAAAGTATCCTCTTACATACCAAACACCCCCACCCACATATCAACCTTCACCTCCCAGATAACAACAACATGTTGCCACTTACCACACTTACAATACCCAGCCACCATACTACCACTCACCAGCAGCCCGTCAAAACTACCAAAAGCCTAGACCAAATTTCGACCACCAGACCACCCATTGTTGAACCCATAGACCAACTGTATAAGAGGCTGAAGGATGCCAGTTATGTCACTCCCATTCCCACTATTGCTATGGAAAACTCTTCCCGGTGGATCAACCCAAATGAGACATGTGCCTATCACTCAGTCATAAAGGGTCATACTACTTATGAGTGTTGTACTTTGAAGGATAGAATTCAGACATTAATTGACACCAAAGTCATACAGGCAAAGGAGGCTGCACCCAATGTCTGTAAAAATACACTCCCGAATCACAAGAGGTGAAGGGGTAAACGTGATAGAGACCGATGAAGAATAGGACTCGAAAGGGTCAATTGGACTTATTTGAGAAGGGGATAATCCTAAAACATCTCCGGTCACTCTCACACCTATGTGGTACAAACTCAGGCCCCGATTGAAGTTGAGGTAGCCGGACCAACTCCATTTGAGGTTGAAATAACAACACCCTTCACCGTGATGGTAGCACCCACGCTGTCTTTTAAGTCTAATGATATACCTTAGGATTATGTTGCGGAAGTAAGAAGGAAAGGAAAGACAAAAATGGAAGAAACAGGTGCACCGAAAGGCATGACCAGAACTGGTAGGGTTTATACACCCGAGCATTTGGGAGGAACAGGCAAAGAAGCTGCCTCTAAGACGCCTGTAATTGAGACTGGCCCGGATGATCTTTGGAAAAAGGTGTAGGCGAGAGAATATTCTGTGGTTGATCATCTGAACAAAACCCCTGCTCAAATATCCATTTTATCACTGCTGCAAAACTCCGAGGTACATAGGAATGCCTTGATAAAAGTGTTGAATGAAGCCTATGTATCCAATAACATCATCAGTGGAGAGATGGCCAACATGGTAGGGCAAGTGTTGGAAATACACAAGATCACTTTTCATGAAGACGAGCTGCCACCGAAAGGACTAAGTCACAATAGGGAACTACATATCACAGTGCAGTTTGAGGACAAATTCATTGCCAGGGTCATGATAGATGATGGTTCAAGTCTCAACATCTGTCCACTAACTACTTTGAAAAGATTAGGTAAAGTTCTGCATGAGATACGAGCAGGGAATATTAATATGAAAGCATTTGATGGGTCTCAAAGGGCCACGATTGGGGAGACCAACATCAGCCTACAAATGGGCCCAACCTGGTTTGATGTTGAATTTCAAGTGTTGGATATATCTGCCACCTACAACCTATTGTTGGGACGACCATGGATACATGTCACTAGGGACGTGGCTTCTACTCTACATCAGGCTGTGAAGTTTGAGTGGAACCATCAGGAAATGATCATCCATGGGGACAGAAGTAACCCCATTTATACCAATAAGATTGTTCTGGTCGTCAAGAATGGAAGGAAATTGGGGGGAGAAACAGACCATCGCATCGAGTGCGTCAACACAATTGAGAAAGACAAATGGTGGAGCAGTAAGATAGAAAGCATATTGGAATGGACAGGGTATGAACCCGACAAGGGTCTCAGCAAGAATCTCCAAGGGATCACCAAACTGGTACAACTAAAGCGTCACGGCACAACTTTTGGGCTTGGGTACGAATACCCCTAGCACGAGTATCAGAATTGGTCGCCACTATGGCGTGGTCCTTATTACCCTCTAGAGCAACTAGTACCACATTTGAGCCCGTCATTTCATCAAGCTGACATGATGTGGGGGTCCGAAGAAGATGAAGTTCTAACTGGCATAAGGAACCTATTTCTGGATGATGAAGACATGGACTGTAGTGCGATAGTTGAGGAGGAGGAGGAAGGCCTTATTATTTAGACAATGGAGAAGGGAGTTGTTCTCAAGAATTTGACTGCTTCACCATCAAGGGCCCGTCGAGTCTCTAGGTAGCCTGGTAATTAGCATCATTTATTTTTGAAAACAGTCTTATGGGCATTTAAGACATTTTCAATATTTTGTTTTTAAACGTATTTTGTTTTAAAATAATTGCTCGAATCATCGAACTGCATTTGTTTGTCATTTTTAAATATTTATTAATGGATTTTTGTTTTAGTATTTATTATTATCATTTACATTTTCTCTCTACGACATTATTATTACTTATCCAGATGAGACTAGGACTGTGACATGTAATGAGACAACGCAACATAATGATAGTGATTCAGAGGATCTGGAAGATGATATAATACCTGACGAAATTATTAGAGAAGTGGAAAATTTTGAAAACAAGCCTAAATCCAATTTGGATGAGACTGAAACAGTTAATTTTGGAGACTCCGAAACAGTCAAGAAACTCATGTAAGCATTCATCTATCATCGTCAGAGAAAGAAGAATACATCCAGTTATTGAAGGAATATGAGGATATTTTTGCATGGTCCTACGATGATATGAATGGTTTGAGCACGTCCATAGTGGCTCATAAACTACCTACCAACCCTATGTGTCCGCCTGTAAAGAAGAAGCTCAAAAGGTTCAAGCCTGATATGAGTCTGAAAATAAAAGAGAAAGTCACCAAGCAGATCAAAGCCAAGGTTCTCAGAGTGGTTGAATATCTGACCTAATTGGCTAACATTGTGCCAGTTCCAAAGAAAGATGAGAAAGTCAGAGTGTATGTCAACTATCGGGACTTAAATAGAGCAAGTCTCAAAGATGATTTCATGTTGCCCAATATACACATATTGATTGACAACTGTGCCAAGCATGAACTCCAACCCTTTGTGGATTACTTCGCAGGACATCATCAGATCTGGATAAATGAAGAGGATGCCTAAAAGACAACCTTTATTACACTATGGAGAGTGTATTGCTACAAAATGATTCTGTTTGGTCTAAAGAATGCTGGAGCCACTTATATGAGGGCCATGAAAACCATTTTCCATGACATGATACATAAAGAGAGAGAGGTGTACGTGGACGACGTCATCATTAAATATAAAAAGGGTACATATCACATAACATATTTAAGGAAGTTCTTTGATCGACTTCGAAGGTACAATCTGAAACTGAATCCTGCAAAATGTGCCTTCGGAGTCCCTACTAGAAAATTGTTAGGGTTCATTGTCAGCCGCTGAGGAATTGAGCTAGACCCGTCAAATGTCAAGGCTATCCAAGATTTTCCACCTCCGAAGAACAAAAAAGATGTGATGAGTTTCTTAGGGCGTCTCAATTACATCAGTCAATCCATAGCACAATCAAATGTGATATGTGAATCGATTTTCAAAATGCTGAAGAAAGACGCTGCAACAAGTTGGACTGAAGAGTTCCAGAAAGCCTTTGGAAAGATCAAGGAATATTTTTCTACACAGCCAGTCCTGGTCCCACCGGAACCTGGGAGACCTCTGCTACTCTATTTATTTGTACTATATGGGGCTTTCGGCTGTGTCCCGGGACAACACGATGAGACGGGAAGAAAGGAGCAGGCCATATACTATCTGAGTAAGAAGTTCACACCCTACGAAGCACGATATTCTTTACTGGAACGCACCTGCTGCGCTTTAACATGAATAGCTCAAAAGTTGAGGCATTACTTTTGTGCCTACACCACATATCTCATATCAAGGATGGATCCGATAAATACATCTTCTAGAAACCCATGCCTCCGGGGAAGTTGGAAAAATGGCAGATACTACTGAGTGAGTTCGACATCATTAATGTAACTCATAAAGCGTTCAAGGGGCAAGCGTTTGCGGATCACTAGCAGAAAATCCTATAGGTGGAGAATACGAAACATTGAAAAAATATTTTCTCGATGAATAAGTATCATTTGTAGGAGAAGATATCACTGAAACCTATGATGGTTGGAGAATGTTCTTCGATGGAGAAGAAAATTTCAAAGGAGTGGGTATTGGAGCAGTTTTAGTGTCAGAAACAGGTCAACACTATCCAGTATCCACAAAGCTCATGTTTCCATATACCAACAATATGGCAGAATATGAGGCTTGCATCTTGGGACTCAAGTTGGCCATTGACATGAACGTTCATGAATTATTGGTAATTGGTGATTCAAAACTTTTGGTACATCAGTTTCTAGGAGAATGGGCTACAAAGAATACCAAAATATTATCGTATTTGTATTATGTACAAGAGTTGATGAAGAGATTCACAAAGATAGAGTTCAAACATGTAGGGATTCATAATCAGCTAGCTTATTGTGTTCAAGTTGAAGAAGAAACTGATGGAAATCCATTGTTCCATGATATTAAATAATATTTGGCAAAAGGAGAATATCGGGAGCATGCAAATCATACTGAGAAACGCACACTCCGAAGATTATCCAACCAGTTCTTCCAAAGTGGAGGAATTATGTATAGAAGGACTCCGGATCTGGGTTTATTACAATGTGTCGACACCAAGGAAGCATCCAAATTGCTCGAAGAGATACATGACGGAACTTGCAGACCACACATGAATGGCTTCGTCTTAGCTAAGAAGATATTAAGAGCAAGATATTTTTGGATGACTATGGAAACGGACTGCATCAGGTATGTCCAAAAGTGTCATCAATGCCAAGTACATGCTGATATGATACGAGTGCCACCCAATGAACTCAATGCAACAAGTTCACCTTGGCCTTTCTCCGCTTGGGGGATGGATGTCATCGGTCCAATCGAACTCGCTGCTTCAAATGGGCATAGGTTCATTCTAGTTGCCATAGAATATTTCACAAAATAGGTTGAAGCCGCATCTTACAAGGCTGTAACTAAGAAGGTCGTCGCATATTTCGTTAGGGATCGTATTGTTTGTCGATTCGGGGTACCGGAATCAATCTTCGCCGACAACGCCGCCAACCTTAATAGTGATTTGATGAGATCCATGTGTGAAACCTTCAAGATCAAGCATACGAATTCCACAACATACATGCCGAAAATTAATGGAGTTGTGGAAGCCGCCAATAAGAATATCAAAAAGATATTAAGGAAGATGGTAGATAATCACAAACAATGGCACGAGAAGTTACCATTTTCCCTACTCGGATATAGTACCACGGTTCGTACATCAACCAAAGAAACTCTTTATTTTCTAGTCTATGGTACTGAAGCCGTCATTCCCGCCGAAGTAGAAATCCCTTCTTTGAGAATCATACAAGAGGCTGAACTCACTGATGCAGAATGGGTACGAAATCGATATGAACAACTAGCTCTCATTGACGGAAAAAGAATGAATGCGGTATGTCATGTTCAGCTTTACAAGAACAGAATGTCCAGAGCTTTCAACAAAAGAGCCAGGTCTGTACCATTCACAACAGGGCAGTTGGTGCTAAAGCGGATCTTCCCGCATCGATATGAAGCCAAAGGGAAATTTTCACCCAATTGGCAAGGGCCCTACATGGTTCATAGTGTACTAACAGGAAGAGCGCTCATACTTGCAAAAATAGACGGAGAAATTTGGCCAAAACCTATCAACTCATACGCAGCCAAAAAATACTATGTTTAGATTGTTTAGATTTCTTCATCTGATATAACTGAATTACGCTTGACCTGATTCCCATTTAAGAGGGGATACGTAGGTAGCCATGTGGGTTCGATCACATCTCAATAAAATCTTCATTTTTTCCATGGTCAAAAGCTGGGGCAGAATTTTGAGGAGGACCCTAAAATTCTGAAGCAAGTCCAACCAACTTCGTCATACACAAAACAGACAAAGAATTACTTTTAAGCTAGGGAAGAATTTTGAGGAGGACCCTCAAAATTCTACAGCAAGGAGGTCGCAATGTCTCTAAAATATGTCACAGTCATTGGTTAATCTAGCTTACTTGATATTGCATACCACTATATTTTATATAACTACATTCATCAAATGCACGCATATTTTTCAAAAACTTTATTTTTATGAACAACCAGATGCCTCCTAGGGTAATTCCAACAGGATCTCGAGACAAGAGCAAAAGCAAAGCGAGAAGGCAAAAATAAAGACCAACCTTTCCCGCAAAACTCACGATTTCTCTTTGGATGCAAGCACAATGAACATAACAGGAAGATTCGCAAATACATACATCAAAATTACTATCTTCACAACGACAAAATTACCAAGCGCACACACATCTCCAACTAAGTAATACTCTGCTTTCTCGCTATCACTCATTATTTTTTCATGAGGCTAAGCATTGCCTTCTTAACTGCATAAGGCTAAGCACTGCCTTCCTTTGCATGAGACTAAATATTGTCTCCTATTTGCATGAGGCTAAGCATTGCCTCCTTAACCGCATAAGGCTAAGCATTGCCTTTCTTTGCATGAGACTAAGCATTGTCTCTTTTTCTTTGCATGAGGCTAAGAATTGCCTCCCTAATTGCATAAGGCTAAGCACTGCCTTCTTTTGCATGAGACTAAGCATTGTCTCCTATTTGCATGAGGCTAAGCATTGTCTCCTCAATTGTATAAGGCTGAGCACTGCCTTTCTTTGCATGAGACTAAGCATTGTCTCTTATTTGCATAAGGCTAATCCCTGCCTCCCTAACTGCATCAGGTTAAGCACTGGCTTTCTTCGCATGAGACTAAGCATTGTATCTTATTTTCATGAGGCTAAGCCCTGCCTCCTTTTAAACTGCACAAGGCTAATCACTGCCTTTATTTTCATGAGACTAAGCATGTCTCCTCTTTGCATGAGGCTAAGCCCTGCCTCCTTAATTGCATACAGCTATACACCACCTTCTTTTGCATGAGACTAAGCATTGTCTCATATTTGTATGAGGCTAAGAATTTCTTCCTCAACTGTATAAGGCTAAGCACTACCTTTCTTTGTATGAGACTAAGCATTGTATCCTATTTGCATGAGGCTAAGCCCTGCCTCCTTAGCAACATACAGTTAAGCACTACCTTTCTTTGCATGATACTGAGAACAGTCTCCTACTTGCATGAGGCTAAGCCCTGCCTCCTCAATTGCATAAGTCTAAGTACTGTCTTTCTTTGCATTAGACAAAACACTGTCTCCTATTTGCATGAGGCAAAGCCCTGCCTCCTCAATTGCATAAGGCTAAGCACCGCCTTTCCTAGCATCGAGACTAAGCACTGTATCCTATTCTTTGCATGAGGCTGAGCATTGTCTCCCTAATTACATGAGACTAAGGAATGTCTACTATTCTTTGCATGAGGCTGAGCATTGCCTCCCTAATTTCATGAGACTAAGCACTGTCTCCTGTTCTTGCATGCGGCTAAGCATTGCCTCCCTAATGGCATAAGGCTAAGCATTGTCTTTATTTGCATCGAGACTAAGCATTTTCTCCTCTTCTTGTATGAGGCTAAGCGTTGTCTCCCTAATTGCATAAGGATAAGCATTTCCTTTCCTTGCATCGATACTAAGCACTATCTCCTCATCTTGCATGAGGCTTAGCGTTGCCTCCATAACTGCATGAGGCTAAGCACTGCCTTTCCTTGTATCTGAATAAGCATCGTCTCCTCTTTTTGCATGAGGCTAAGCACTGCCTCCTCAATTACTTAAGGCTAAGCATTTATTTGTCCTTGCATAAAACAAAATGCTGTCTCCATTATGCTATTTGAAACTTGGCATTATCTTCAATTCGCCTGCTACTAAGCATTGCCTAAGTTCTGCCGTGCTTCATTCCACATACGACCTAGCATCATATCTTTGCATCTCATGAGCTGAAACATCACCATTTTGTCCAAAGGCGTCATAGTCCGAAAGCTTCATCCTCATAGACGGAAGACAACAATCCATGGCCTGAGGATCTCTCAATATTGCACATCATTATTCAAAGGCGTCATGGTTGAGAGGCACCATTTTCATGGCCTGAGGACAACATTTCATGGCCTGCGAATCCCTTATCACATTATTCATGGCCTAGGACGTCATGGTCTAAGGACATTATCCTCACTGTCCAAAGACAACTTTCATGGTCCAAAGGGAATTTGCATCATGTTTAAATTATCGCCATAATCTTCATACTTGCATGCATCATGTTCTAAGTTTTATAGGTAATCCAGGAAGTAACCGTTCTCTTAACAGGAGCAATCTTCGCTCCGGTTTCCGTTCTCAACGTTCACATCCTGCAATTATTTCAAACGTAACCAACCAACATCAGTTACCCACTTTTACTCGATAACCGTTCAGATACCCGTTCTGAGATACATCTGTAACGTCTCAGACTCACAGTCACGATTTTGTATAAACTCATCTGTTATAGTCTTATCCAAAATAACCCTTTCTGAAGCATACGACCATTCCTATAACAACTTCGCCGATCTCATTCACCATTGGATCCAGAACTACACACAGCCTAATTCCCGTAACACCAAGGATATGTAGGCAACTCAGGAACCAGGGTTCGGCCCCCATTTCTTCAAATCACATCATCCCTCACTCAATTCAGCCAAAATTGGTTTTACCCGACAACTCTTTCATCATTCTCGGGTAAAGAGGGGCAACTGTTGATATCCAATTTTGTCCTCATATTTTTTTAAATATATATATAATTTCAAAAAAGAATTTTGGAATCATTATATAGTTTACAAATCTATACAAGCATTTTCTATAATTTTCCATAATTTTTAGAGCGTTAAATTAATTTTCTTGCATTTAAATTATATAAATATTTAGTAATTATCCCTTTAAATTATTTTGTGATGACTTAGTTACCTAAAATTATTATTTGCATGTATAAAATATCTTTCAAATATTTTTACCTCATTTTATATAATTACATTAGTATATTTAAGCTATTTGCACAATTTCGCAGTAATAGCCCATACTCCTACAAAAATGCTCTTTATTTATATTATTTGTGTTAAAATAGTATTTTATATTTTTATAATACTAAGTTATTATTTGTAATTATTTTAGTGCATAAATAATATTTTTACTTATTTATTAAGCATTTTTATAAATTATTTTGTGTATTTAAATAATAGCCTAGCTTTAAACAAACTTTTTGGACCAATTTGGCACACTATTCTTAGCCCAATCCCCTGGCCCAAGACCAAAGACCCCTCTATTTATAACCCATACGGAACCCATTTCAAATAACCTGCCTCGTTCCCCTTGTGATCCTGACCGTTGATCTCAAATGATCAATCACTATTCTCCTCTTTCACTCACTCACTCACTCTGTTACACTCGAATACTCTCTAAAACCTTGAATTCTGGGCCGGCTGAAAGACAAGGCCATCAAACGACCTCCTCCGGTGCAAGCACTACTCGGAGCCCATTCTCGAGGCTCTTTTGAACTCTGAAGCATCGGAGACCTGGGGTTCTTGCTATTACGCACTTTGTTACTCTTTTGATTTTGCTACTGATTAGTTCTTTTAACCCTCGCAATGTTATATTTATTTCTTTCTGCATACCTATATTTGTTTGATTTACATGAGTGTGATTTAATTGTAAATCCCTGATATCGCACTACTATGATAATGCTCAATACTCTTTTGTCATTCTATGATAGTTGAACGCATGAGATAATTTACTTCTTTGTCCTTAGCTTGTGTTAGGCTAATATGTATTCTTTACTATGGTTTGCACTTCTATGTTGATTCTTTATTTTCTGGAATGAGTTCTGTACCATCTAGCATTTGAATATGTTCAGTTTTGAACTTCAATGCAAGCCCATTTTAGTATGAATTTGACTACTATGACTATATGTTGTTAGTTATAAGATTTCTTCATATTTTGTTTTGGGTACTACCACAACTCTGTGCAAATCACCCCACTTTGAATGAATCCTTTACTGCTAAGTCTTGTGTCTGCTTGACTGCTCTTTGTGTGTTAGTCCCAACTATATGGAATACTATTTTAAAGTTTGCTCTAAACATGTTCCCCTGCTATTGTGTCACTCAATATGTGCCCCACATATTGATACTCAATTTTTCCCTTATATTTTTTAATATAGATATATATATATATATATATATATATACTTTCAAAATAAGCATATTTGCATCATTATTTAGTTTACAAACCTATACAAGCATTTTCTATAATTTTTCATAATTTTTAGAGCTTTAAATTAATTTTCTTATATTTAAATTATATATAAATATCTAGTAATTATCCTTTTAAATTATTTTGTGATGACTAAGTTACCTAAAATAATTATTTTTCACCTATAACATATGTTTCGAACATTTTATTCTATTCCATATAATCATATTAGCATTTTTAAGCTATTTGTCTAATTTTACAATAATGGCATATATTCATACAATTGCTTTATTTTATATTATTTGTGTCAAAATAGAATATTTATATTTTTTACAATACAAATTTAAACATTTAGTGCATAATTAATATTTTCATTGATTTATTATGTATTTTCTATAAATTGTTTTGATAAATTTTGGGGTATTTAAATAGTAGCCTAATTTCTTACCTTTTCTCAGACCTAAAACTACCCAGATCTCAGCGCAATTACCCCAATCCCAACACCATCCAACCCACCACCCATACCCGTCCAAATAACCCATCTCATGCCCCTTACTATCCTGGTCGTTGATCTCAAATGATCAACGACCCACAATAACCCAACCCTTTTTAATTACCCCCCTCCACACAAAAAACCCTTACCCATTTTCCCCTTTGCCCGCCGCCTCAAGAAACTCTCACCTCTCTTCTTCTCTGTTAAACCCTAGCCGTTGTAACCCCTAAACCTCTCCGGTTCCGACTCAAACATGGAATCAATCCATGATCTACTTACCTATTTGGTAATATTCTATCATTATACGCATGTTTTTGGCATCACTTAGTTTTTGCCCTATTTTTGGCAAGAACTACCTCTCAAGAACGGGTCGACTCACTCTGATTCTGTGAAGATCTGGACGATCTTCTGTCTATATACATGTTATCTTGAACGAATCTTGCATTTCTGGTTCGATCAAGTCGGCAGTACCAACTAGGGTTTGAGATTTTCCCTTATTCTTTACTGATTTTTGATTGATACTCTTTCCTTTCTTGTGTTTGACTGATATTTTCCTTATTTTGTTTAACCCACTGTGCCCTATTTTCTATTTTAATTTGCCTTAAAACTGGCTCTAATTGATTTTCGTATTTTATATTTTCCTTATTCTCGGTTCAACCTACTGTATTCCCTTACTTTAAGTCTTATTTGATTCTTGCATGATTATGTTCTCTCATTCTCTGTTAATTTACTGGATTCCCTTGTTTTATGTATTATTTTCCCTAAAATAAATCGATTCTAATTGATTCTATGTTTATTATTTACCGTTTTTCCTGTTTTATCTGTGAAATATGCTACAATATAAACCCCTCTCATAAAACCCCAAAAAGGGGATTGAAACCTCTGAATCCTTACTTTGTTCTAACTACTCCTTTCTATTACTCACTCACTGGTACACTCAAACGTTATCTAAATTTTTAAATAACCTACTATGGTGCAAGCACTGCTCGGAGCCCATTCTTGAGGCTCTTGTGAACTCTGAAGCATCGGGGGATTTGGGGGTTTTGCTACTACACTCTGCACTCTATTAATTGTGCTACTAGTTAGTGTTTAAACCTTCATAATGTTTAATTTCCTTCCTTCTTTCTGCACATGTATCTGAACTTTGGTTCAAATTGTGATGGTGTTCGCCTGTGATATCATCATGTGTTAATTGATACCTGAGAATAGTGTACTGTTCATGTCATGCTTCATCATAATCTGCACCCTGTGATCTCTTACCTCCTAGGATTAGTTCTATACCCATGTAGTATCTTAACATGTTAATTTGGACTTCAGTATTGTGGTAGTATGCTATTTTGCATGTTATGCTTATATAATGCCCTAGATCTATGAGAACCCCTTTACTTGAATGAACTTTCAATGAATCCTATGTATATTGGAATGTCTTAAGACCTGTTCAAGCTCGTTTCATGTTGTCATGGATTTCCAACTCTATTTTCTAAGACTCTAGTGATAACATGTTTCCTAGTATGTCTTGGTCTATCTGTTGTTCTCTCCTTTCTGTGGTTATCAACATATGTATCCCTCTATTGTGTTCAAGTGCTGATTAATGTTGCATTCGGTTAAACTAAGTTTGATTTATACCCTCAGAGTGCAACCTATGTATGCTTGCAGACCTGTCTCTTCTCCTAGTTCCTAAGATGTTCGTTTATGTGATACTTTGCTATGTGCACCTTGCTGAACCTACTGGCTTTCTTGACTATTTGTGTTGTATGTTCAGCTCAGTGATCTTTATCTACCCTCCTTAGTTGTTACTTTGACATTCTAAATCCCTATTCTTGGCTGGTTGAAAGCCAAGGATATCTAAACTATGTTGTTGACCTCCCAGTGTGAGCACTGCTCGGGGTCCCATTGAGGCCCTTGTGAAGTATGAAACACTAGGCTTAGGCTCTAGTCATTCTTCAACTTCTAAAATTGTCCCTAATACCCTACCTCCCTATCATATACTGTGTTGATTCCAAGTGATGCAATATTTGGTGTTGTGGCTCACTAAAGGGGTCTGAACTCGCATATGGACCTGTGATCGTGTGGTATGCTAGACCGAAAATGTTGAAGTCCCAGCGAGGCTGGGTATTTAGTTGTTTTTTTGGGCCTGCTATACGCATGTCTATTGCCATGTAATACTACTATTTTACTGGGCTTGTAATAATACTTTATATAAACAATTGGGGTGTTAGTAAAAACGGAATAGGTAGAATTCTATATTTGCACGCCATGGGTAGATAACATGCCTATAGGACTTGACAATGTGTTTGCTATATGTGTTTTTCTATTACATGAGCCCTATATAAATCATGATATTAGTAGAAGCACGCACACATCCTACTTGTTTACTATTCAGACGCTATGTCTACTATTACGTGGTTATAAAGAACATATCCATCTGAAGTGAGCACTTTGCATATTCACTAGGAAGCATGCCTATAGGATGTATAATATCTGCTTTGTCAACCTACAAAACTATGTCTATAGGAAATCACACACTTCACTTAGCTTGCCTAATACCTGCATATTATTCAAAGCATGATCGTTTTACCTGCTCTTATGTCTACTTCTATCCGATTATTAGATATCATGCATATAGGGAATGAATGCTAATAACAACCCTTTCAATCTGCACCACACTCAATAGAGATCATTCCTATAGGATTTAATTACTTAAATTCGCTATTGCATCATACTGTCCATCTAGAAAGCATGCCTATAGGAACTAAATATATGAGAATCAGTCCCAATCACCAGTCTCTTGAAATCATGCCTATAAGACATCAAAACGCGCTCTTCAAACGCTGTTATTAGGAAACAATAGTAATTTTTGAGCATTTCAGTAAGTTTTAATGTCCCTATTGCGGCATCACCTAGACATCATACCTATAGTTTTAATCTCATATACCTGCAATCAGTAGGCAACTATGTAGGCTTTAGAAAATGTAGTCTTTTGCATATGAAATTGCCCGCTCATAAAATCCATAATCACATAGAGGTCTTTCCTATAGGGTTCTGCAACCTTAACTTATTCAAATCTGAAACTGCCATTGTTAGTTTGGGCGCATTTGTTGTCTAAGTGCGGAGGCCAACTTGAGCGCTTATGTGCCTATACGTGAAATTACAAATTGTTTTGTATGTCGCTTAGTTTCTCATTTTTGAGCAATCTAAGTTAAGTCTAGAACCAACCGAGATAGAGGTCCAAATGCCCCCAAGATCATAGGCATGGGACGGGTAGTGCACGCATAGGGTACGATTTAGAAACAATTAGTGCGCTTTAAGTAAACAACTTAAAGATAGTAATCGGGCAGAAGGAGATGATAGTTTGTGCCCGCTGAATAATACGAGTAACACCCCACTTCGAGGGAGTTATGAAATATTATTTATGTTGCACAGGGTGATCCTTTAGGCTAAAAAACTTAGGACGCCCCACCTTCGTTTAAAAGTCAATCATTTTATTTGCCCAATTTTTGTCTCTTCTACTTGTTTAAACTAATTTATTAATTCGAGTTCGGCCGGGACCCACTGTTGTGGACCTAGAGGAGTGCCTAACACCTTTTCCTCGAGGTAATTTGAGCACTTACCCGACCTTTGGTGACGCAACTAGTTAATACAGAGTTATCTGAAAATAGGTGACCTAACGCACCTTAATCCGTTAGGTAGCGACTCTCTCTTTTAACACCCTTCCTTAAAAGAGTTGTCATTTGTCGAAACCTGATTTCGCGAGAAAAAGGGGCACAACAACATGGCGACTCTGCTGGGGATATATTTTAGGCTCTTACCATTGCGAACTTGTTCTATATGAATTATTCTCTTATGATAAGCGTGTCTGTATTATTTTGCTGTTACTTGAATATCCCGCTTCCATTTTACCTTTTATTGCTATATGCACAACTCTTCCTTATTTCCCCTTTATATGAACTCGTATGCAACTCTTCGCTTAATTTGGTTACCATGTGCATTTCTCCTTTATTTCCTAATCATGTTCACTGGCTCCAACTCTTAAAAAATTCTATGTCATGTCTTTCCCAATCCTTACCCTTTTACTTGCTTTATTACAATTTTCACATTATGCGAACTAACTTTTTCCCTGTTTTTCTTTCTTTTCAGTCTTTACGTTTATTAAATACTGCATGTTCTGTTGTCATCATGCAAAATACTNCCCCCCCCCCCCCCCCCCACCTGGGTTTTAAAGACAATCATTCTATTTGCCTAGTTTTGTCTCTTCTCTTTGCTTAGAATAATTCATATAATTCGAGTTCGGCCGGGACCCACCGTTGTGGACCTCGAGGAGTTCCTAACACCTTCTGCTCGAGGTAATTTGAGCCCTTACCCGATCTTTGGTGACACAACTGATTAATTCAGAGTTATCTGCAAATAGGTGTCCTAACACACCTTAATGTGAGCAGTGCTTGGGGTCCAATTGAGGCCCTTGTGAACTCTGACACACCAGGGCTCGGTCCTTAGTCACTCCCTCAATCTCCAAAATTGTTCCTACTATTCTACCTTCCCTGTCATGTACTGTGTATCTGAGTTTGGTTGTTTCAAGTGGTGCAACACTTGGTGCTGTGGTTAAGTAAATGGGTTTGGACTCTTATATGGACCCTTGAGTCGTGTATTGAACATGGCTCTTTGTTGAAAGCCTGGGTACGCTGTATAAGAGATATTGAAGGCCCAACAATGTTGGGTATTTATTTTTATTTGGGCCTATTGTGGGTCTATTCACTGTTATGAAACATTGTTACTTTAATCATTAGTTGCCATGTAATATTATTTGTATAAACAATTGGGGTTGTTAGTAAAAGTGAATGGGTAGATTTTAATATTTACATGCGATGGGTAGATAACATGCCTATAGGACGTAATTTTGTGTTTACTATATGTGTCGTTCACTCTCTATGTACACTGTAGAAATCATGCTATTCGGAGAAGCACACATCACACTACTTGTCTACTATAAAAGCATGATCTCAAATGCTTCAATTATCCTTGTTGCTACATGTTATCAGAAAACCTGCCCATAGGAAATAAATATCGTTGAACTTTCCTCCGATTTGCATTTCTTCAACATATCCACTAGAGATCATGCCTATAGGATTTCAATCACTTTATTTGCTATTGTATTACACTGTTCACGTATAACACATGCCTATAAGGGTAAATTGTAATAATAAAATTGGTTCCAGGTGCTAATCGTTAGAGATCCTGTCTATAGGATACCACTATTCGCCTTAATAACTGTTAATGATGCACCTCTCAACATTGTTTATGGTTCAGTTAGGCCTCTATCAAAAGCACGAGTAATTCTGGGTTTCTCCCGATAGATTCCACTTTCTTTACTACATAAATCACTTAGACGTAACATCTACAAGATTAATAACTGGAAATCTGCAATTTCAATAATCAGTATGCGACAACTGTAAAATCATGTCTATGATAAGCACCTTGCTTCTGAAATTGCCTGCATGTTTTAATTCAAAGTCACATAGAGGTCATGTCTATAGGGTTTAAGGTACTTAATTCTGAACAGCCTAACATGATAACCTTTTTTGCGTGCGTTTGTTGGTTAAGTGTCAAGGCAAATTTGAGCCTTAACTGCCTATATGTGAAATCCAACGCATTTTTGTATGTCGCCTAGTTTTGACATTTTTGAGCAGCCTAAGTGAGGTCTACAACCACCCAAATAGAGGTCCAATATCTCATGGACCATAAGTATGGAACATGTAGTGCATGGATAGGGTACGACTTATAATTGAATTAGAACGCTTTTAGGTAACAACTTTAACATAGTAATCAGTTAGCAAGAGATGATAGTATGTGCCCGCTGAATAATATGAGTAACACCCCATCTCAAGGGAGTTACGAAATATTGTTTATGTTGCACGGAGTGATCCTTTGGATAAAAAACTTAGGACCCCCTCCCCCCCTCCCCCACCACATCCTATTTCTCTTCTGCTTGAGTCAAATAGTTGTACTCGTCTATTAAAAAAAAATATTTCTTATAATAAAATTCTCAAACTTTGTGCTCTTTCTCTCTTTGTTTATCGGACTAATCCATAGAATTCAAGTTCATCCTGGCATGACCCAAATTCCCAACCCACGGGATCGTGATGGCGCCTAACACAATACTTGTTAGGCAATCCAATGTTAGAAATTTAATTAACCCATTTCCTTTGAATATTTACTTAAACACAATCAGACAATTTCAAATAAACTAAATCTTATAATTTCCAATAAATGACTCCATGAATAATAATAATAACCGAATAAATAAGCCGAACCTAAAACTAAATATATAGAACCATAAGCCTACCCAGGGTCTGGTGCCACAATTCACGAACTACTAATAATACTACAAATAATGGTCTGAAAGAATATATCTCTGTTCTGAAAGAAATAAAACAACGTCTATAAAGTAAAGAGAAGACTCTAGGAATCTGCGGACGCCAGTATATCTACCTTGTATCTCTGGACGAAAATGCGCAGCTACTAAAATCTCCTAACTCTGGCCGGTACCTAGATCTGCACAAAAGAGTGCTGAGTGTAGTATCAGTATAACCGACCCCATGTACTGAGTAAGTGTTGAGCCTAACCTCGACGAAGTAGTGACAAGGCTACGGTGGGGCATTTTCAATATAACCCGTGAACAATATATAGTAAAGCAAGAAAGAAAAAATAACAATAATAAATTCGATAACCAGTAACTTGCAACAGTAAATAAAAACAACTCGGATAACTCTTTTCAGATATCAACTATAATCAACTCCTCAAAATTTTCCCAGTTTCAATTTAAATCACAATAAAAATAATAGTATGAAAACCTTTTTAATAAAATCGGAGTTTTCCAAATCCTTATTTTTGAAAATCAGTAAAACACAAATATTCTCCCTTATCACTCCTTGTTGCGACGCGCAACCCGCTCCCACCTATCCAACCTTATGGCTCCTCCCTATAATCACCCTTATTTCTCCTGTTGCGCTGTGCAACCCGATCCCACATGTCCACCCTTATCTCTCCTTGTTGCGGCGTGCAACCCACTCCCACCAGACATATCATATCAGTTTATTTACGACAAGTTTCACAATTCAGGCCAAGCCTTTCACAATATTTTTTTATCAACAATTGTAAACAGAAGCCGTAAAACTCATAAACTTTATCAATTATCATTTCACAATGAAACCAACCGGAAATTTTATACATATCGTAACGCTGACATCCAGCTCAACCTTTATGTAACATAAGAAAACCAAGGGAACAACCACCAATTCCAAAATACTTGAAACAATACTTAACAATAAGTTAACGAATCCAAATCGACATATAAACATTAATGATCATGAAACAATTAAGCCCGGAAGCAAATGATTGGAAACGTTGAAGGGACCATGTTCAACAATAATTTAGTGGTGCATAGATACTCGTCACTTCACCTATACACCACACATATGCAAATTCACATAGCATTTAAGTGGGGATTCCTATTCCCTCAAGTCAATGTCAAACCAAGCACTTACCTCAAATTCGCAGGACACTCACTGCTCAATTACCGCTTTTCCTTTCGAATTTTCCTCTAACCCGCTCGAATCTAATCATAATTAATTTAATATCATTAATTTATTCTAAAGGAACTAACTTTATTGAAAAATCATTATTTTCCTAAGTTTTCTAAAAACAAAAAGTTAAAACCCAACCCTTGGCCCGCTTGGTCCTAAATCGGGGTTCGGACCAAATTTCGTGTACCCATTCACCCCCGAACCTGAATTAGCAATTAGTTTCGAAATCTGACCCGAATTCAAGGTCAAAATTCAATTTTTACAAAACTCCCTAATTCTCAATTTTTACCATGAATTTTTTTGATTTTTGATTAAAAAGTGATGAAAACATTGGGTAATTGAAAGAGAAGAGTTTAGGATTGATTACCAACACCTTGGGGGTGAATTTGTGTGAAGAAAAATCGCCTCTAGATCTTTGTAGTTCGAAAATTGGTGAAAAATAGGTTCTGCCCGATTTTAAAAGTGGTTTTTATATGACTAGGCAGGCCTTCATCGTGTTTGCGTTGGGCCTGCCGCGTTCGCGATGGGTCAGACCCAATGGCCATTGCGTTCGCGAGGTCTTGAACGCATTCGCATAGAACAAGTAGGCTCCCCCCTCCCCCCAGATCCATTTGTATATCGCGTTCGCGGTGGGGTGGGCGCGTTTGCGGTACTACCCCCGGTGCTTCGCGTTCACATTCACGTACAACTCCTGGCGTTCGCGGAGAAGGATTTCTCCCTCAGACATTTTTACTCTCCGCGTTAGCGAGAGAAGCTTCGCCAACGCGAAGGCCAATTTGTCAGTGCACCACATATAGTTATGACAACAGAAAATTCTAAGTTTAAAACATCTCGTAGCCTACCCGAAACTCACCCGAGCCCTCGAGGCTCTAAACCAAAGATGCACGCAAGTCTAAAGACATCATACAGACTTGCTCGTGCGATCAAATCATGAAAATAACATCTAAAACTTTGAATTTAAACTCAAAACTCATCATTTTTCTCAAGAACACTTAACTTTCACTGTTTCTCAACCGAACGTCCGAATCACGTCAAATCAACTCTGATTCTTACCAAATTTCACTGATAGGACTTACATATCATAATAAACCTGTATCGAGATATGAAACTAAAATACGGGCCCGATACCAACGGTTTCCAACATTAATTCATTTCTTTATTTCATTGAAATTCCAGCAAAACAATTTTCTTTAAAAATTGATTTCTAAAGCTAGGTACCTCGGAATTCAATTTCGGGCATACACCCAAGTCTCATATTTTACTGCGGACCTCCCGGGATCATCGGAACACAAATTTGGGTCCGTTTACTAAAAATGTTGAACAAAGTCAACTAAAACCAAATTTTAAATTCCAAAAATCATTTTTTCTCATATTTTCATATAAAAGCTTTCCGGTTTCACGCCCAGACTGCACACGTAAATCGAGGTAAATGAAATTAATCTTTTAAGGCTAATGAGACTGGAAATGAGTCTTATTTTGTAAGATGAACCTCTGGGTCATCAAAATATCCACCTCTAAAACAAATGTTTGTCCTCGAACAGACATAGAAAATTACCTGAACTGGAAAACAAGTGGGGTTATCTACTCAGCATGTCCGACTCGGACTCCCAAGTAGCTGCCTCAACAGGCTGAGCTCTCCATTGCACTCAAACTGAAGGGTAACTCTTTAATCTCAACTGGCAAACTTGCCGGTCTAGAATGGCTACCGGCTCTTCCTCATAAGTCAAATCTTTATCCAATTGGACAGAGCTGAAATCTAACACGTGGGACGGGTTACCATGATATTTCCGGCGCATAGATACATGAAATATCGGATGAATTAAGGATAACCCTAGAGGCAATGCAAGTTTATAAGTTACCTCCCCCACTCTATCAAGAATCTCAAATGGCCCGATATACCTAGGGCTCAACTTACCCTTCTTCCCAAATCTCATAACACCCTTCATGGGAGATACCCGAAGTAATACCCTCTCTCTACCCATGAATGCCACATCCCGAACCTTACGATTGGCGTAACTCTTTTGCCTAGACTGAGCTGCACGAAGTCGATCCTGTATAATCTTGACCTTATCTAAGGCCTCTTGAACTAAGTCTGTACCCAATAACCGAGCCTCTCCCGGCTCAAACCACCCAACTAGCGACCTACAACGTCTACCATCTAATGCCTCATAGGGAGCCATCTGAATAACCGACTGATAACTATTATTGTAGGCAAACTCCACTAACAGCAAGAATTGATCCCAATAACCTCCAAAATCAATAACACAAGTGTGGAGCATATCCTCTAGAATCTGAATAGTACGCTCGGACTGCTCAACTCAAATTGGGTACCCAACTCTTGCTGAAATGCCCTCCAAAAGTGCGAGGTAAACTGCGTACCTCGATCAGAAATGATAGACACGGGCACACCATGAAGGAGAACAATCTCTCGAACATATATCTCTGCCAACCGCTCCGAAGTGTAAGTACTTGCCAGTGGAATGAAATGTGCTGATTTACTCAACCTATCCACAATAACCCAAACGGCGTCGAACTTCCTCTGAGTCCGTGGGAGTCCAACAAGGAAGTCCATAGTGATACGCTCCCACTTCCACTCAGGAATCTCTATCTACTGAAGTAAACCACCTGGTCTCTGATGCCTCATATTTCACATGTTGGCAATTCAAACAATGAGCCACACAAGCAACAATATGCTTTTTCATCCTTTGCCACCAGTAGTGCTGCCGCAGGTCCTAGTACATCTTGGCAGCACCCGGGTGAATAGAATACTTAGAACTATGAGCTTCTTCAAGAATCAACTCATGAAGGCCATTAACATTAGGCACACATATACGACCCTGCATCCTCAAAACACCATCATATCCAACTGTAACCTTCTTGAAACCACCGTGTCGAACGGTGTCCCTAAGGACCATCAAGTGCGGGTCATCATCCTGCCGCTCGAATAAGGAAGACCGAGCAACTGTACAAGCTAGAACATGGCTGGGAGAAATATCCAACCTCACGAACTAATTAGCCAACGTCTAAATATCTAAAGCTAACGGTCGCTCACCAACTAGAATATATGCCAGGCTGCCCATACTTACTTCTTTCCTACTCAATGCATCAGCCAACACGTTGGCCTTCCCTGGATGATACAATATAGTGACGTCATAATATTTCAATAACTCTAACCATCTCCTCTATCTCAAATTAAGATCCTATTGCTTGAACAAGTACTGGAGGCTATGATGATCTGTGTAAACCTCACATGGTACGCCATAAAGATAGTTCCTCCATATTTTCAGTGCATGAACAATGGCTGCCAACTCTAAGTCATGGACATGATAATTCTTCTCATGAATATTTAACTGCCGAGACGCATATGCTATCACCCTGACTTCTTGCATCAATATCGCTCCCAACCCAACACGGGAAGCATCACAATATACTGTGAAAGATCCTGAACCTGAGGGTAACACCAATACCGGTGTTGAAGTCAAGGCTGTCTTGAGCTTCTGGAAGCTCGCCTCACACTCATTCAACCATTTAAATGGGGCACCCTTCTGAGTCAATCTCGTCATCGGGGATGCTATAGACTAGAACCCCTCCACAAAACGAAGGTAGTATCCCGCCAAACCCAAGAAGCTCCTGATTTCCATGGCTGAAGTGGGTCTAGGCTAGTTCTTGACTACCTCTATCTTCTTAGAATCTACCTGAATACCCTCTGCTGATACGACGTGACCCAAGAAAGCTACTGAATCTAACCAGAATTCACACTTTGAAAATTTTGCATACAACTAATTATCCCTCAAAGTCTGGAGTGCTATACGGAGGTGTTGTTCATACTCCTCCCGACTGCGAGAGTATATAAGAATATCATCAATGAACACAATTACGAAGGAATCCAGATAAGGCTTGAAAACTCGATTCATCAAATCCATAAAGGTTGATGGGGCATTAGTCAAGCAAAAAGACATCACTAAAAATTCATAGTGCCCCTCCTTGTCTGAAAGGCTGTTTTAGGAACATCGAAAGCCCTAATCTTCAACTCATGGTAGCCCGATCTCAGATCACTTTTCGAAAATACACTAGCACTCTGAAGCTGATCAAATAAATCATCAATTCTCAACAATGGATCCTTATTTTTGATAGTAACTTTATTCAATTGTCGGTAGTCTATACACATTCTCATCGATCCATCCTTCTTTTTTACAAAAAAAATTGGTGCACCCCAGGGCGAGACACTAGGCCTGACGAAATCTTTATCAAGTAGGTCTTGCAATTGTTCTTTCAATTCTTTCAATTCTGATGGGGC
This sequence comes from Nicotiana knightiana, assembly GCA_005239525.1. Classification (NCBI taxonomy): domain Eukaryota; kingdom Viridiplantae; phylum Streptophyta; class Magnoliopsida; order Solanales; family Solanaceae; genus Nicotiana; species Nicotiana knightiana. The sequence continues at coordinate 116,622 of ML396716.1, read as the reverse complement.
CATCCGGTATGGAGGAATAGAAATGGGCTCATCAATACAAAAATTGATATCCCTGTCGGGTGGCATCCTCGGCAGGTCTGCAGGAAACACTTCGAGAAACTACCGAACAATAGACACTGACTCTTTTGAAGAAACCTCGGCATCAGAATCACGGATATGAGCCAAATAAACCAAACATCCTTTCTCAACCATACGACGAGCCTTGGCATAAGAAATTACTCTATTGGGAGAATAACCAGGAGTCCCTTTCAATTCTAACCGAGGCAATCCCGGCAAAGCTAAAGTAACTGTCTTGGCGTGACAGTCCAAGATGGCATAATAAGCTGACAACCAATCCATGCCCAATATGACATCAAAAATCGATCATGTTAAGAAGCAACATGTCTACACTAGTTTCGAGACCGTGAATAATTATTACGCACGAACGATACACACGATCTACAACACTAGCATCCCCCACCAGCGTAGACACATAAATAGGGACACTCAAAGAATCGCGGGGCACAACCAAATACGAGGCAAAATAGGATGATACATAAGAATAAGCAGACCCCGGATCAAAAAAACTTAAGCATCTTTATTACAAACTGAAATGGTAACTATGATAACTGCATCGGTGGACTACGCCTCGGGTCTGGCTGGAAATGCATATAATCGGGGCTGGGCCCTACCACCCTGAACTGCATCACCGGGAGGACCCCTGACAGGTGGTCCTCAACCTCTAACGGGATGGCCTCCACCTCTATCATGTTTACCTCCACCTCTAACATTTTGACCTCTACCTCTGACTACCTGACCCCTACCCCTGGTTGGCTGGGCAGGTGGTGCTGCAGCTGGTGCCAGAACTATAGCATGAGAATTCTGGTACTGAGGCTGATTACCCAAAAATTTCGGACAAGATCTCTGAATGTGCCCATACTCACCACACTCATAACACCCATTCTGATATTGAGGCTGACCCTGACGAACCGGCTGACCACGATAATAACTCTGAAGAGGAAGTTCTCTGATAGGGGCTGACTGATCAGAATAAGGCAAGTAAGAGCCACGACCACCTGAGGCACCATGGGACGTCTGAAGTGCTGAATTAAATGGCCTGGAAGAATGGCCTCTACCCTGAGTATCTCTGCCTCCAGACGAGGCACTGCCGAATATACCGGAATGGCAAGGTCTCTTGTCCGAACCCTGACCTCCCAGTCCAAGAACCATCTCAACTCTCCTGGACACATTCGCCGCATCCTGAAAGGAAATCTCGCTCCCTGTCTCCTTAGCCATCTACAATCTGATCGGCTGAGCAAGGCCCTCAATAAATCTCCTGATCCTTTGTCTCTCTGTGAGTAAAAATAGAATAGCATGTCTAGCCAAATCCACAAAGAAGTTTTCATACTGGGTGACAGTCATGCTGCCCTGCTGAAGTCGCTCAAACTGACGGCGCTTCTCTTCTCTGGTAGTGATAGGCAAAAATTTCTCCAAAAAGAGGTGAGAAAACTGACCCCAAGTCAGAGCAGGTGACCCAGTTGGTCTAGTCAACAAATAATCCCTCTACCATTTCTTGGCAGAATCAGTTATCTGAAACGCGGCGAAGTCGGCCCCATTTGTCTCCAAAATACCCATATTGCAAAGAACCTCATGACATCTATCCAGATATTCTTGAGAATCCTCTAAAGTAGTACCACTGAAGTGAACAGGGAAAAGCTTGATGAACCTGTCCAATCTCCACAAAGCATTGGAAGTCATAACTGCCCTCTCAGCAATCGGGGCTGCGACAACTGTCTGAACTACCCCAACTGGGTTGGCTGCTGGGGTCTGGATTTGAGGAGTAGTCTGATCAAGAGTGTGGGTAACAGGAGTCTAGACCCCTCCTCAAGCCTGAGATATGGTTGCTGCAACAGGAAGTGCGCCAGTTTGGGCTACACTCTCTATAAGGCCCACTAATTGGACCAAAGCATCCTGAAGTACCGGGGTAGCAATATACCCCTCTGGGACCTAAGTTGGTCCAGCTAGAACAGTCTGAGCTAGATCCCCCCCCNGTCCTGCCCCTGCCTCGGCCCCTGACGTGGCCTCGGCCTCTGCCCCTAATAGGAGTTGCTGCTGCTGGAAGACCGGATTGTTGGTCAGCGGAAGAAGAAGCACGTGTTCTCGCCATCTACGAGAGAGTAGAAGAGTTCCATCAGTATTTGAGATACCAAGGATCGCACGACAGAGTAGAAATAAAAACTGAGTTTGTTCCTAACTTCATAGGTTTGAGAGATAAGTACAGACGTCTTCATACCGACCCCTCAGACTCTATCAAGTTTGTTCGTGAAATATGAGAACTATGCAAGCTAGTGCTCTGATACCAACTTTTCACGACCCAAATTCCCAACCCACGCGATCGTGATGGCGCCTAACACAATACTTGCTAGGCAAGCCAATGATAAAAATTTAATTAACAATTTTCCTTTGGATATTTACTAAACACAATCAAACAATTTCAAATAAACTATATCTAATAATTTCCAATAAATGACTCCATGAATAATAATAATAACTGAATAAATAAACCGAACCTCGAACTAAATATATATAACCATAAGCCTACCCAGGGTCTGGTGTCACAATTCACGAACTACTAAGAATACAACAAATAATGGTCTGAAAGATTATATCTCTATTCTGAAAGAAATAAAATAGCGTCTATAAAGTAAAGAGAAGACTCCAGGAATCTGCGGACGCCAGCAGATCTACCTCATGTCTCCGGACAAAAATGCACAGCTAATAAAATCTCCTAACTCTGGCCGGTACCTGGATCCGCACAAAAGAGTGTAGAGTGTAGTATCAGTACAACCGACCCCATGTACTGAGTATATGCCGAGCCTAACCTCGAAGAAGTAGTGACAAGGCTACAGCGGGGCATTTACAATATAACCTATTAACAATATATAGTAATTCAAGAAAGAAATAATAATAATAAACTCGATAACCAATAACTTGCAACAGTAAATAAAAGCAACTCAGATAACTCTTTTCAGATATCAACTATAATCAACTCCTCAACATTTCCCAGTTTATATTTAAATCACAAGAAACATCAGAGTATGAAATCCTTTTTAATAAAATCGAAATTTTCCAAATCCTTATATTTGAAAATCAGTAAAACACAAATATTCTCCCTATCGCTCCTTGTTGCAGCGCGCAACCGGCTCCCACCTATCCATCCTTATTGCTCCTCCATATATATATATATATATATATATATATATATATATATATATATATATATATATATATATATATATATATATATATATATGTATGTATATATATATATGTCACCGTTATTTCTCCTGTTGCGGCGTGCAACCCGATCCCACCTGTCCACCCTTATCACTCCTTGTTGCGGCGTGCAACCCGCTCCCACCAGACATATCATATCACTTTATTTACGAAAACTTTCACAATTCCGGCCAAGCCTTTCACAACATTTTTGTATCAACAATTGTAAACAGAAGCCGTAAAACTCATAAACTTCATCAATTATCATTTCAGAATGAAACAAACCGGAAATTTTATACATATCGTAACACTGATATCTAGCTCAATCTTTATGTAACATAACAAAACCAAGGGAACAGACAACACTTCCAAAATACTTGAAACAATACTTAACAATAAGTTAACGATTCCAAATCGACATATAAACATCAATGATCATGAAACAGTTAATCCCGAAAGAAAATAATTGGAAACGGGGAAAGGACCATGTTCAACAATAATTTAGTGGTGCATAGATAAACGTCACCTCATCTATACACCACACACATGCAAATTCACATAGCATTTAAGTGGGGATTCCTATTCCCTCAAGTCAAGGTCAAACCAAGCACTTACCTCAAATTCGCATGCCTCTCACTGCTCAATTACCGCTTTTCCTTTCGAATTTTCCTCTAACCCGCTCGAATCTAATCATAATTAGTTTAATATCATTAATATATGCTAAAGGAATTAACTTTATTAAAAAATCATTGTTTTCCTAAGTTTTCTATAAAAAAATTTAAAACCCGACCTCGGGCCCGCTTGGTCCAAACTTGGGGTTCGGACAAAATTCTGTTTACTCATTCACCCCCGAACCCGAATATTCAATTAGTTTCGAAATCCGACCTTAATTTGAGGTCAAAATTCCCTAATTCTACCCAAACCCTCAATTTTTACCATGAAAATTCTTGATTTTGGATTAAAAAGTGATGAAAAACATTGGGTAATTGAAATAGAAGAGTTTAGGATTGATTACAAACACCTTGGGGATGACTTTGTGTGAAGAAAATCGCCTGTCGGTCTTTGTAGTTCGAAAATTAGGGAAAAATACGTTCTGCCCGATTTTAAAACTGGTTTTTATATGACTAGGCAGGCCATCATCGCGTTCATGATGGGCCTGCCACATTCGTGATGGGTCAGGCCCAATGGCCTTCGCATTCGCGGGGTTTTGAACGCGTTCGCATAGAAAAATTAGGCTCCCCTCTCCAACCCCAGGTCCATTTGTACATCGCGTTCGCCGTGGGGTGGACGTGTTCGCGAAGTGTATTACCCCCAGTGCTTCGCGTTCGCATTCGCGAAGAAGGATTTCTCCCTCAGAAATTTTTACTCTCCGCGAACGCGAAGGACAATTTGTTAGTGCACCAGATATAGTTATGACAACAGAAAATTCCAAGTTTAAAACATCCCGTATCCTACCCGAAACTCACCCGAGCCTTCGGGGCTCTAAACCAAACATGCACGCAAGTCTAAAACATCATACAGACTTGCTCGTGCGATAAAATCATGAAAATAACATCTAAAACTATGAATTTAACCTCAAAACTCATCATTTTTCTCAAGAACACTTAACTTTCACTATTTCTCAACCGGACGTCCGAATCACGTCAAATCAACTCCGATTCTTACCAAAATTCACAGATAGGACCTAAATATCATAAAAAACCTGTATCGAGCTCCAGAACCAAAATACGGGTTGATACCAAGAGTTTTCATCATTAATTCATTTCTTTATTTCATTGAAAATCCAGCAAAACAATTTTCTTTAAAAATTGATTTCTAAAGCTAGGGTCCTCAAAATTCAATTCCGGGCATACGCCCAAGTCCCATATTTTACTGCAGACCTCTTGGGATCATTTGAACACAGATCCGTGACCGTTTACTAAAAATGTTGAGCAAAGTCAACTAAAATCAAATTTTAAATTCCAAAAATCATTATTGCTCATATTTTCATATAAAAGCTTTCCGGTTTCACGCCCCGACTGCACACCTAAATCCAGGTAAATGAAATTAATATTTTTAAGGATAATGATCCAGGAATGGAGTCTTAATTTATAAGATGACCCTTTGGGTCATCACACGGCCGGGACACACAGTTGTTGATCTCGAAGAGTGCCTAACACCTTCTCTTCGAGGTAATTTCGAGCCCTTACCCGATCTTTGGTGATGTGAACTAGTTGAACCAGAGTCATTTGCAAAATTAGGTGCCCTAACAAACCTTAAAAATTTTTAGGTGGCGACTTTTCTGTTTTAATACTTCCTTAAAAGAGTTGTCACACGTCGAAACTCGATTTCGCGAGAAAAAGGGGCGCGACAGGTAGAATTTAATACCTAGATGCAATGGGTAGATAACATGCCTATAGGGCTTGACAATGAGTTTGCTATATGTGTTGTTCGATTACATAAGCACTGTAGAGATCATGACATTAGTAGAAGCACACACACACTATTTTTTTTATCATTAATCATGAGTTCGAATGTTATGTGTACTGCTACATGTTTATATACAGCATACCTATAGGGAATGAGCACTCCTTCAATTTGCATGACTACTTTCAAAGTGCATTAGAAACCTTCCTATAGGAACAAATGGTAATGAACTTTCTTTCAATTCACTTCAGTTATTCACTAGAAATCATGCCTATAAAATTTTGATCACTTCATTATCTATTGTATCGCATTGACCGCTGGAAATTCTATTTATAGGACTAAGTATAAATGAAGCGGGTTCTAATCATCAACTTTTAGGGGCCCTTCCTATAGGAAACAACTGCTTGTTAATTGGTTAATATTAGACTACTCAAACACTATTTCTGAGCGTCACTGTTAGGAAAATCTGGATAATTCTAGGACTCTCCCCAGCAGATTCTGTTATTATGATGACCCAAGGGATCATTTTATGAATTAAGACTCCGTTTTAGGATTATTAGGCATAAAAATACTAATTTTAATTACCTCGATTTGCGTGCATTTTTCGGGCGTGAAACCGGAAATCTTTTATGTGAAAATATAAGAAATAATAATTTTTTAGAATTAAAATTTGGTTTTAGTTGACTTGAGTCAACATTTTTAGTAAACAGACCCGAATTTGTGTTCCGACGATACCGGGAGGTCCGCAGTAAAATATGGGACTTGGGCGTATGCCCGTAAATGAATTCCGAGGTCCCAAGACTTAGAAATCAATTTTTGAAAGAAATTGTTTTGCTGATTTATTAATGAAATAAAGAAAAGAATTAATGTTTGAAACCATTGGTATCGGGCTCGTATTTTTGTTCCGGAGCCCGGTACAGATTTGTTATAGTATTTGAATATTAACTGTGAAGTTTGGTGAGAATCGGAGTTTATTTTACGTGATTCGGATGTCCGGTTGAGAAATAGTGAAATTGAAGTGTTCTTGAGAGTAATGATGAGTTTTGAGGTTTAATTAATAGTTTTACATGTTATTTTCATGATTTGATCGCGCGATCAAGTCTGTATGATGTTTTTAGACTTGTATGCATGTTTGGTTTAGAGCCCCGAGGGCTCGGGTGAGTTTCGAATAGGTTTGGGTTGTGTTGCGCCTGTTCTTACTTATCCTTCGACGTCGTTTCTTCAAGCATGAATGATATCACATTGAAAAAATGAGCTCCTAATTCTGTTTTGAATGAATTATTAGATCCGTATCGTAATTACGGACCCGTAGCAAAGAGAATCGTTGAATTTGGACATCGTATGAGGATTTTATGGTCATTTTACGTTGCCAGATTTACGAAATTGCCACTGGCAGCGTATTTATGAATCTGCGCTATTTGCAAATATTAAAACCTACATATCTCATTCATTATAAGGTTAAATTGTGTGATTCAAAATCCTAACTTGACCATAATTTCACAAGGAATCCATTGGAGACATAAAAGTCGAGTTTCGGGATCGTTTGGTATGAGAAACGAGGAAGAATAGCTGACAGAAAAATATATAAAAACTAGGGTTTGTTCATTCGGTCATATTTTGAGTTGGGGAGCTTGGATTTGGGCGATTTTCACCATAGGGATTGGGGTAAATGTTTTCTACTCATTGTTTTTGGTTATATTTCAATTACCCAATGTTTTTCATCACTTTTAAATCAAAAATCAAGAATATTTCATGGTAAAAATTGAGGGTTTGGGTAGAATTAGGGAATTGTATAAAAATCAAATCTTTACCTCGAATTTTGAGGTTGTATTTCGAAACTAATTGCATATTCAGGCTTAGGGACGAATGGGTAAACGTGATTTCGTCCGAACCCCGAGTTTGGACCAAGCAGGTCCGGGATCGGGTTTTAACTTTTTTTGANAGAAAACTTAGGAAAAATTATAATTTTCAGTAAAGTTAGTTCCTTTAGCATTAATTAATGATATTAAGTTAATTATGGTTAGATTCGAGTGTATTGGAGTTGAATTCAAGAGGAAAAACTATAATTGAACAGTGAATGGCCTGAGAAGTTGAGGTAAGTGTTTGGTTTAACCTTGACTTGAGGGAATAGGAATCCCCAACTAAATTTTTATATGAAACTGCATGTGAGTGGTGTATAGGTGAGGTGGAGTATCTATGCACCACCAAATTGTCTGATTACATGATCCCCTCTCCGTTTCCAATTTAATTGCTCGGGTTATAATTGTTTCATGTCCATTGTTGTTTCTATGATTACTTGGCTTGTTAATTTATTGTTAAGTCTGGTTGCAATTATTTTTGGAAAAGTATTAGTGTATTCCTTCGTTTATAGAGATCTCCTCACGTAAAGAAGAGGGAAATGCGACTAGGTATGCACTGAGTATATATGCTTCTCTTAGTCTACCCTAATCTGGTTAGCTTAAGATGGTGCTTGATTCTGTTGAGTAATTTAGGATCTTAAAATGGGATGCTTGAGACAAGTTGTTGTGAATTGAAAGATCCGTACTGATTCAAGAGTCCATATTCTTGATATACTTATAAAGCAAATAGTCATTCATGTTTTCACATTTGTTACATGCATTTTGTAGTTCGCTGGAGATTGTGATTGCATATTGTCTTGTAGTTGACCATGTTTGTACATGGATCTGTAATTATAGTAAAGCTATTCTCATCTTTGCTACAATGTTTACGTCTACATAAAGGTTGAGTGGGTTGACATTGTTTTACGATATATATGTATTCCTGCTGGTTCCATTTTTATGATAATATTGATGAGTTTATGAGAAGTACAGTTTTCTGTTTACAATTGTGAGATAAAAGTGTTATGAAAGGCTTGGCCTGAATTGTGAAAGTTTTTGATAAATATACAAATATATATGACTGTGATAAGGGTGGACAGGGAAATATATGCATATCACTGTGATAAGGGTGGACAGGGAAATATATGCATATCACTGTGATAAGGGTGGACAAGTAAATATATATGTATGACTGTGATAAGGGGTGGCCAGAGAAAATATATAGATTATTGTGATAAGGGTGGATAAGGGAAATATATATTTGACTGTGATAAGGGTGGACATGGAAATATATATATGACTGTGACAAGGGTGGACATATATATATATATATATATATATAATATATATGACCGTGATAAGGGTGGACAGGGGAAATATATATGACTATGATACGGGTGACAAGGGGAAATATATATGACTTCCATAAGGGTGGATAGGGAAAAAATAAATATATGACTGTGATAAGGGAGGATACTTGTGTTTTACTGAATTTCAATGATAGTTTACTGGTTCTGAAACTCAAGGATTTGAAGCTTACAGATTTGAAAAGAATTTACTGTTTTCCTCTATTATCTTTCGTATTCTGTACTTACGGCTATTTTGAAAGTCATAACCTTGGAAATTCTTCTGGAAATTTGTGCGAGATTTTGGTTACAGTTGAGGCTTGGAATAGGCGACCGAGTCATTTTATTTATGTTTCAATTTATATTTTCTTGTTTGTGTAGAATTATCTTATTGCTTTATTTTATATATATATATATATATATATATATATATTGTCATAGGTTAAGATATGATTGTCCCGCCTTAGCCTCGTCACTACTTCGTCAAGGTTAGGCTTGACACTTACTCAGTACATGGGTTTGGTTGTACTGATACTACACTCTACACACTTTTGTGCAGATCCAGGTACCGGCCAGCAGTAAAGATTTTTAGTAGCAACCATCCATTATCCGGAGACACGAGGTATATCTGCGGCGTTCGCAGATCCTGAGAGTCTTCTCTTAGTTCGTAGAGACTGTTTTATATTTTCTCAAAACGATTATATTATTTCTTTCAGCCCATTATTTGTAGTATTCTTTAGTAGTTCGTGAATTGTGACACCAGACCCTGGGTAGTCTTAAAGTTGTTTCTATAATTAGTTCGTGGCTCGGTTTATTTAGTTGTTTATCATTTTATATTTGGAGTTATTCATTGAAAACCATTAGATTAAGTTACTTTAAATTTATTTTAATATGTTTAAATGGATAATCAAAGTAAAATATCTAATCGAACACTAACATTGGCTTGCCTAGCAAGGATGGTGTTAGGCACCATCACGATCCCTAAGGTTGGGAATTTGGGTCGTGACAAGTTGGTATCAGAGCACTAGGTTTCTTAGGTCTCACAATTCATGAACGAACTTGGTAGAGTCTGAAGGATCGGTACGGAGACGTCTGTACTTATCCCTCAGAGGCTATCTAGTTAGGAACAATTTCACTTCTATTCTACTCTATCGTGCGAATTTATTCTACCATTGATGATTGAACTTGTCTATTCTCGTCCTCTCACACATCTCGACAACACACAAAGCGTCTACAACTGGACAAGAAATGAAGCCCCAATGATAGCTATGATTAGGGGAAGAGAGAAGTAGAGCTCAGTCTAGAGCTCGAACATTAGCACCTATTGTAAAGCCTCAAATGGATCTAGACAAGGAGGTTCTAGCTCTGTCCAGTTGGACAAGACTTGACTTATGAGCAGGAGCTGGTAGCCGTTCTAGAATGGTAGGTTCGTCAGTTGAGGTCTAAGAGTTTTCCTTCAGTTCGAGTGCAATGGAAAGGTCAGCCCATTGAGGCAGCGACTTGGGAGTCCGAGTCGGACATGCAGAGCAGATATCCACATTTTTTTGCCAATTCAGGTAATTTTCTATATCCACAATTATATTATTTTATTTAGCCCATTATTTGTAGTATTCTTTAATAGTTCGTGAATTGTGACACCAGACCCTGGGGTAGTCTTGTTTTTTATCATTTTATATTTGGAGTTATTCATTGGAAACCATTATATTAAGTTACTTTAAATTTATTTTAATATGTTTAAATGGATAATCAAAGGAAAATAGCTAATTGAACTCTAACATTGGCTTGCCTAACAAGGGTGGTGTTAGGCGCCATCACGATCCCTAAGGTTGGGAATTTGGGTCATCATAGTTATACCTAATTGCGTAGATCACCTAGGCATCGCATATGGGATTGGTAACTTAAAATTTTCAATAATTAGCTTGTAATACTTGCACAATTCTGCCTATAAGCAATATCCTGCATCTGAAATTTACATGCATACTTTGATCGCGTAGAAAGCATGTTTATAAGTTTAAGATTTTGAATTTTGCCAATTCCTGATTGATCTATGTGTTTGTGTGCACTTTCTGCTTAAGTGTGGAGGTCAATATGAGCCTTTAATTTCATATATATGAAGTTCTTAGATGTTTTATTTATCGCCTAGTTTTTACATTTTGAGCAGCCTAGATAAGGTCTAGAACCATCCATATAGAGGTCCAAAACTTCCTAGACCATAGGTATGGGGCGGGTAATTCACGCGTAAGGCATGACTTAGAACTGAATTAGAGCTCTTTTAGGTTAACAACTTTAACATAGTAATCGGGTAGCAGGAGATGATAGTCTGTGCCCGCTGAATAATATGAGTAGCGCCCCATCTCGAGGGAGTTACGAAATATTATTTATGTTGCACGGGGTGATCCTTTAGGCTAAAAAAACCTAGGACTCCCACCTTCGTTTAAAAGNGGGCCCCCCCCCCCCCCCCCCATTTTCTTTCTTTTTTATTAGAATCAAAATAGTTGTACCCCTCTGTCAAAGAATCTGTTATAATAAATTTCTTAAAGTATGTACTACCTTCGTTTATTTGATCACATAGACTAATCCGTATAATTAAAGTTCGGTTGGGAACCATAATTATGGACCTCGAAGAGTGCCTAGCACCTTCTCTTCGAGGTAATTTTGAGCCCTTACCCGATCTTTGGTGATGTTGACTAGTCAAACAGAGTTATCTGCAAATAGGTGCCCTAACGCAGCTTAAAAATCGTTAGGTGGCGACTCTTCTCTTTTTATACTTCCTTAAAAGAGTTTTCACGTGTCAAAATCTGATTTTGCGAGAAAAATAGGCGCGATATATAGTAGAAGAGTTCTACTTATGGTACAACTCTAATTACAGTAAGAAAATCCCATGACTGGAAGATTAACCGGCTTTGACTTGATATGTGCCGAGATTCCCGCCGTGATCGTCACTCGATCTCGGATATTTTGGCTTACCGTTACTTGCCCAGGTAAACCCCCTTCGATCTTGCTCGACCTCGATTCTACTTTGTCTTGATCTTAGCTAATCCTCGCCCTGGATCATTCTCGAGTTAAAGATTCAACAATACGACTCCATATTAGGGCTCGATACAATTTGAGGCAAGTCGTGACCTATCATGATCCAATACCAATTAGTCACGAGAATGGTAGGCCCGTTCTGACCGTATACAACGTCAAAAGTTATGGGTTCCTGTGGTAACACATTACATCTGCCACTGGATGGCAAAATCTATAGTTTTTGTATATCAATATATACTAGCGGATATTTATTTTTGGCCAACCGTCCAATTTGTAAATTTCCCTTTTACCTTTTGACCCAAATTAATATATATAAAAATGTTATGGTTGGATAATGCTTTAATTTTGACTTGTGAAAATAATGAAAAATAAAGAATTCATCCGATAATTGCTTGCATCCCTTTCACATATTTCTCAATCGCGTGCACACGCATATTAAAAGCACGAAGCCCTTAACGAAATATCATTCACCTTTTTTACCCCTTTAAAATAGAGTTCATTTTGGACAAAATCGACGTTTAAAATTGTTTCCTAATATTTAGAAATTTTATATCAACTAAATTTTGTGCTTTAAATTTTTCTTATTTGAACTAGGTAAGAAATCCTAATATGTAGGACTTTAAAATTAATTAAACAATAAATTGTTAAAAAAAGAAGAAGAGGAAAACGAAAACTATAAACAACCCCAAATCAACAACTACCCATTGGGAATGATTAGTGGTACGTGCATTAAAAAATTATTAGTAATTTATGTGGTTTTCCTTTTGTAGACCAACTTAATGTTACTTATGCTATTACAAGGAGGAAAAACATAAATGTCACAAAATTAAATGATGGAAATCATTGTAGAAATGAACAAGACTTTTCAAATAAATATGAGAGAGTGATTAATTATTAATATTGTTTTGAATAATTTATCTCATACTATAATATTTGAAAATTACACCTCAATAATTTCAACAAGTAACTATAAAAACATAAGAGAGAGAGAGAGAGAGAAGTGTTGGGCTGTTGGCAATAGCTAAAAAAACACGAATAACTTTGCAAATAAAAATATCCAAACTTAAATATTAGATCCATTTTTTAGGCTTGAAAAATATAATTCTAAATAAAATTATAACTATAGTCAATATTTAAAACTTTTAATGAGTTAAAATTATTAATTTCAATCAACAAAAATTAAACCATTTCTTTTAATAAGAATAAATATTAAAATTTTGAATTAATAAATTGAAAAAATGAACCCCATTCAATTTCTTTCCAAATTCATCATATAAGTAAACCCTTTTTCTCAGTTGACAAAACCTTTAGATACAACAATTAGAGTTTTTGTAGGAATAGCATTTGTGGTGGAATGAATAAAAATTAATGCAAAATCAATTATAATATAATAACAAGCACCAACCGCAAAATCCAATAATACTCTTGAATAAATTTATATATATAATTTCATACATGGAAAGTTAAAAACAAAAAGAGTAGATTAAATAAAATGTAGCGGTCGAATTTACTTTTTGTGATAGTAATTTATTTTTTTAATATGTTGAAAATAATTCTTATGTATTTATTATATCTATATCTATATCTATATCTATATCTATATCTATCTATCTATCTATATATACTATACTATATTAAAAGCACGAAGGCCCTTAGCGAAATGTCGTTCGCCTTTTTTATCCTCTAACAATAGATTTTATATTGGATACAATTGTAATTTAAGTTACTTCCCTAATATTTAAGATATTTAAATCACCTAAAATTTTGGTCAATAAATATTTTCTTATTGAATTAAGTAAGAACTTCTAATCTTTAGCCTTTAGTTATAACGACCCGACTGGTCGTTTTGCATATCAGGACCCCGTTTCCCTAAATGAGACTTCCCGTAGCGGCTTATTATGATTTATGACTTGCGGGGACGGCTGGTTCGGGATTCGGAAGCGTTTAGAGTGGTATAGGAACACTTGGTTCCTTAAGGTTGGCTTTTAAGTCCAAAGTTTGACTTCGGTCAACATTTTGAGTCAACGACCTCGGAATCGAGTTTCGACGGTTCCGGTAGCTTCGTATGATGATTTCAGACTTGGACGTATGTTCGGAATGAGTTTTGGATGATCCGGGGGCGTTTCGGCTCCCAATATCGAAATTAGAGTTTTCTTAAGTTTGAAATTTGGGTTGGAACGTGTTTTTGTGTTATCGAGGTCCGAACGAAATTCCGAGATAGGGAATAGTTCTGTCATGTCATTTATGAATTGTTTGCAAAATTTGGTGTCATTCCGAGTAGTATATGTTGGTTTGGCACATTCAAAGCGAATTCTAGAACTTTAAGTTCAAAGTTTGATTCAATTTGGTTTCGGGGTCGAATTCTTAGTTTCGTTGTTGTTTTTCACGTTCCGAATTTTCGAGCGAGTCCATATCATGAATACAGACCTGCCAGTGCCTTTGGACGGGGTCCCGAGGGGCTCGGGTGAGTTTTTGACCCCTCGGAGTTAAATTCAACACACCAGATTTTCACTAACTAGTTTCCTTCAGTGCGATCGCAGGTGCATTAGTGCGATCGCATAGAGGGAGTTGGCAGGGTGTGGGAAAATGCCCTGTGCGAGCGCATGGGCTTGTCTGCGTTCGCACAGGGGTGATTTGTGGCCTGGCCCAGTTTGTTCTCTGCGTTCGCACCCCCTCCCCCGCAATCGCACAGGCCTGGCCCAATTACTCTCCACGATCGCAAGTCCCTTTGTGCGATCGCACACTAGGGGCAACTGGGCAGTGTTTGTTTTAAACGGGACTTAGTCCCATTTTAGCCATTTTTCTTCACTTGTGGCGATTTTGGGAGCTTTCAAAGAAGAGATTTTACCTAGCAACTGAGAGGTAAGTGATTCCTATTATAATTTAAGTTGAATATTTGAATTTTTATTTAGATTAACACACTAATTAGTGGAAAATCATGGGTTAGAGTGAAAAACCTAGGTTTTATAGAAAATGGGAGAATTTCAAAGAAATTTACCATGGAATCACACAAAAACTATATATTAATGATCCTTAGGCAATGGGTGATTGATTCCTCCAAAAGTTTCCGGAATCCGATCATGTGGGCCCGGGGGTGTATTTTAGGAATTTTCAAGTAAGGTGAAATAACTAAGTAAATAGGAGAATTCCATGCTTTTGAGCACAAATTGATATACTTGTATAACATTTGGTTAGTTTCGAGTCCTTGGGTGACGAGTTTGGAGTTTTTGGGCGCGTTCTTGACCGGGAGAGTAGGTTCGACACAAGGTGCGTCTCCTTTCTAACCTTGTAAGAGGGAATTTTCCCCATAGGTGATTATAAATGGCTGGTTGTCCTTATTTGCGGGGGCTACGCATGCACGAAGTGACGAGAGCCCGTGCTTAGCTACTATTATGCCTTGTCGGGTAGTTTAGGACTCACAAGCATGCTTTACGTGTTATATCTGTGATCTTGCATATGGTCTAAGTAGTCTAATATCCTCGAATCTCTCATGTGAAGGCCTAAGAAGTTATTCTTTGAAGTTGACATTATTAAATTCTCACCATGTTAGTATGTTCCCTGCTAAGTTATCTGGAATCTCCTGCTAATCATGTATTTATTCGAGAACCCGAGTCGCATGAGTGATTCGCGAGAGGGGTAGTCCTAGTATTATAATTAACCTGAGTCGCATGAATGATTCACGAGCGGGGTAGTCTTAGTATTATATTAACCGTGTCGCATGTTCGATTGGCGAGCGGAGCAGATAGATGCATCTATGGTTCAGGCCGTTCGACCCTCGGCAATACACATTTACTTTTCACGTCGTAACGACCGTACGTTCATAGCCTGTTATATGTTTGGTAATTTATGAGAAGCCCAGTAATTGTAACTGTTGATTTCATGAAAGAAAGAAGGTTAAATAGCTTGTATGCCATGGAAAGGGATGGCGTGAGGGTACTAGAGATTGTTATTTGATGCTCATTTCCTTATTACTGTTCATTACTGCTATTGCTGATTAGCCTGCATTCATTTCATATTGTCTGAACCTAGTAAGTATCACGTCGACCTCTCGTCACTACTTCTTCGAGGTTAGGCGAGATACTCACTGAGTACATATACAGATATGTACCCAGTAAGTATCACGTCGACCTCTCGTCACTACTTCTTCGAGGTTAGGCGAGATACTCACTGGGTACATATCTGTATATGTACTCATGCTACGCTTCTGTACTTAATTGCACAGGTTTTGAGGCTGGTGCATATGGTTATCCGACCGGAGCTTGACCCTGGGAGTATATTCTGGACCTGACTCCACGGTGAGCTGCTTCCCTTATATTCTGGACCTGACTCCACGGTGAGCTGCTTCCCTTGGCGATTTTCAGCAGCACTATGGAGTTATCTTTGTTTATTTCTGTCTACGTCCTTCAGACAGTATAACAGTTTATTTCATCTTTTGTATATTCTAATAGTTCTCCTGTAGAGTTGTGACACTAATTACTGGCACATACATAGTAGACTTTATATTTTTGGTACTGTATATGTTGGTTCATGATCCTTGTGGCTACATTTACTTAAGTTCTCCAATTTATCCTTTTCTGCTTAAATGTTATAAGCTTAAAATTTGGTAAGTGTGGGGATGATTTATCAAATAAGGAAATTTCACTAGTAAACAAATTTTTTGCTTGCCTGACCCCGGGGTTGGGCGCCATCACGACCTAAGTTAGGATTTTGGGTCGTGACAACATGGTATCAGAGCACTAGGTTCACGTAGGTCTCACAAGTCACGGGCAAACCTAATAGAGTCTTGCGGATCGATACAGAGACGTCTGTATTTATCTTGGGGAGGTTATAGGGTGTTAGGAAACCTCTCTTTATTCATGATCTATCGTGCAATTTATGGTTTACTAAATCTCATTCTTCTATTCTCTCATAGATGGTGAGGACGCGTACATCTGGCAGAGGCCGGGGGAGGGCACCGACCCGAGGTAGGGGACGGGGGCATCCCAGAGCTATTCCAGTTGCACCACCAGGGGATCCTACTATAGAGGATCAGGGGGAGGTGCCCCCAACGGGTCCTGCTCCAGTGGACTTCATGACAACGCCAGGCTTCTAGGAGGTAATGGGCCGTATGATGAGATTTATGGATACTATGTCCCAGGCTGGTTTATTTCCAGCGGATCCTGCCACATCTCAGGCAGGAGGGGGATCCCAGACCCCTACTACCCAGGCTGCAAGCCAGACAATAGCACTTCATCATACCTCGGGTACACTGCCCGTGGGTGGGGTCCAGCCTGTAGCAGCAGCACCTGAGCCCAGACCAGCTGCGGACAGTGATCCGCATAAGTTATTGGACATATGGACTCGATTGCACTCTCCAGTCTTCGGGGGTGAGCGAGGCGAGGATTCCCAGTATTTCATTGACAGGTGCAGGGATAGACTGCACAACATAAGGATACTAGAGGCCCATGGAGTGGACTTCGCTACCTTCCAGTTAGAGGGCAGAGCTCGCAGATGGTGGCAGTCCTATATTCTCAGCAGGCCAGCAGATTCTCCTCCTATCACTTGGGAGCAGATCACTCAGATGTTTCTAGACAGATATATCCCACCCTCTGAGAGGGAAGATCTGAAGTATCAGTTTGAGCAGCTGGAGCAGGGACAGATGTCAGTGACAGATTATGAGGCTAG
>ML396716.1:58526-89083 GCA_005239525.1 Nicotiana knightiana | reverse complement strand
ACCGTTATACATATCACAAGGAAACCAGCTCAAACAACCAAAACTCTTTCCAAATAATCACAACAATATCTAACAACAGATCAACAAGGCCAAATAGTCATAGAAGCAATAATGAACATATAACAATTAGGACAATAATCAATTAAGTTGGGAACGAGAAGGGGAATCAGGTTTAACAATTAATTTGGGTGGTGCATAGATACTCGTCACCACACCTATACACCACGCCCATGCATTTCACATAGCAAACAAGTGGGGAGTCCTATTCCCTCAAGTCAAAGTTAGACCAAACACTTACCTCAATTCCGCAGGCCACTCACTGCTCAATTATTGCTTTTCCCTTTGAATTCACCTCTAAATTGCTCGAATCTAATCAAAATTAACTTAATATCATTAACTAATGTTAAATGAACTAACTTTATTGAAAAATATATTTTTTCCTAAGTTTTCTAAAAAAATATCAAAACCCGACCCCAGGCCCGCTTGGTCTAAACTCGGGGTTCGGACCAAATTACGTTCACCCATTCACCCATGAACCCAAATATGCTATTAGTTTTGAAAATCCGACCTTAATTTGATATACAAATTCGATTTTTACAAAACTCCCTAATTCTAACCAAAACCTAGATTTTTACCATGAAAATCCTTTGTTTTTGCTTTAAAAGTGATACAAAATAGTAAGGAATTGAAATAACAAGGTTTGAAATTGATTACCTATGAATTGGGGATGAAGATTGCTGAGGAAAAAACGTTTTTAGGGCTGAAACTTCGAAAATTTTGAGAAGATAGGGTTCTTCCCGTTTTTAACAAGTATTTATATTAGTTGGGCGGAAGGCCTATGCGATCGCGGGAAATGGTTTGCAATCGCATAGGGTATGGGAGATGGTGAACCGCGAGTGATAGGGAGGGTGCGATCGCTTAGAGCACTGGCCTCCCCCTCCCCCAGGCCCGTTTAACTCTTCGCGATCGCAGAGTTGGGGGTGCGATCGCATAACTTCACCTTGGTGAGCGTTGCGGTCGCGTCCTTGGTGTTGCGTTCACATAGCACAACGTGGGGACCCCCTTGAGACTACACTGTGCAATCGCAGGCCTACCTATGCGATCGCATAGCATTAAAAACCTGGGCACCAGCAAACCAAAAAAGCAGCAACTCTTTCTAAGTGTAAAACACCCTATGACCTATCCGAAACTCACCCGAGCCCTCGGGGCTCTAAACAAATGATGCACGCAAGTCTAAAAATATCATACGGACTTGCTCGTGTGATAAAATCATGAAAATAACATGTAATTCTATGAATTAAACCTCAAAACTCATCATTTTCATAAAAACTATTAAAGTTCATAACTTCTCAATCAGATGTCCGAATCACATCAAACGAACTCCGTTTTTCACCAAATTTCACAGTTAACCTATAAATATCATACCAAAGCTATACCGGGATCTAGAACTAATATATTGACCCGATACCAATTATTATTAGCATTACTTATTTTCTTAAATTCATGAACATTTCAGCAAAATAATTTATTTCAAAAATTAATTTCTAAGGCTTGGGACCTCGGAATTCATTTTCGGACATACGCCTGAGTCCCATATTTTACTGTAGACCTCCTGGGATTGTCGAAACATATATCCAGGTTCGTTTATTAAAAATGTTGACCAATGTCAACTTATATCAAATTTAAATTCTAAAAATCACTATTTCTCATATTTTCACATAAAAGCTTTTCGGTTTCACGCCCGGACTGTGCACGCAAATTGATGTATTTAATTTTAGTCTTTTTATGTTTATTTAGCATGGAACGGAGTCTGATTTTATAAAATGACCCCTTGGGTCATCACAACTCCTTATCAGCTGGTAGTGGAGATTGCTCGTAGGATCGAGGGTTATCGGTCGAGGATCAGGGAGCAGGTACAGCAGGATAAGAGAGCCAGATATTCCAGTGATTTTAGAAGTGCCCAGCTAGTGGTAGAGGTCAGTTTGGTAGGGGTCAGCCCAGTAGGCCCCCATATTCAGCATCCCCACCACCACCTCCTTGTGGTCCTCCAGTGAGACCTTATTTCAGCATTATGCCAGAGGGTTCTCACCGTTCCCCAGTTATACAGGGTTCATCTTCAGGGCAGCAGGCCATCTCCAATGAGATGTTATGAGTACGGGGATCTCGGCCATATTAGGAGGACTTGTCCCAGGTTTCGGGGCAAGGCAGTGCAGCAGGGTTACCAGCCTATGAGTCCAGCACCAGGAGTCAGAACACCTAGAGGTGGAGGACATGTCAGCAGGGGTCGTCCTAGAGGTCGAGGCCAATCAGGGGGAGGTCAGGCAGCTCCGGTTAACTCTGGTGGAGCTCAGTCTTCCGGTACTCTAGCTAGATTCTATGCCATTCCAGCCAGATCAGATGTAGTGTCCTCAGACGACGTGATCACAGGTATTATTTCAATATGTGGTAGAGAGGCATCAATGTTATTTGATCCTGGATCCACCTATTCATATGTTTCACCCTTATTTTCTCATTTCCTGGATGCTCCTCGTGAGTTCTTGGGTTCTCCTATATGTGTGTCCACTCCTTTGGGCGATTCTGTGGTGGTAGACAGGATATATCGGTCTTGTGTGATCACATTCTGTGGATTCGAGACCAGAGCAGACCTTTTGTTGCTAGACATGGTTGATTTAAGGTTATTCTAGGCATGGATTGGCTATCTCCTTATCATGTCGTGCTAGATTGCCATGCCAAAAAAATTACTTTATCCATGCCCGAGTCGCCTAGGCTGGAGTGGAGAGGTTCCTCAGTTAGTGCAGCCATCCGGGTTGTTTCATTCCTGAAGGCTCGACATATGGTCGAGAAGGGTTGTTTGGTCTATCTTGCTTATGTGCGGGACACCACCGCCGAGTCTCCGACGATTGATTTAGTGCCAGTGGTTCAAGAGTTTGCTGATGTATTTCCTTAAGACCTTCCAGGCATGCCTCCAGATCGTGATATTGATTTCTGCGTTGGATTAGCTCCAGGCACCTAGCCTGTATCTATTCCTCTGTACCGTATGGTTTTGAAGGAGTTGAAGGAGAACCTTGAGGAGTTGTAGCTAAGGGGTTCATCAGACCGAGTGTATCGCCATAGGGTGCTCCAGTTCTATTCGTGAAGAAGAAGGATGGGTCCATGCAGATGTGTATTGATTACCGCTAGTTGAACAAGGTCACCATTAAGAACAAGTATCCTTTGCCGCACATCGATGATTCTTTTGACCAGTTGCAGGGTGCTCAAGTGTTTTCTAAGATTGATTTTAGATCGGTATATCATCAGTTGAAGATTCGGGCCTCAAATGTTCCGAAGACGGCTTTTCGTACGAGATATGGCCATTATGAGTTCCTGGTGATGTCCTTTGGCTTGACTAATGCCCCAGCAGCATTTATGGACTTGATGAATAGGGTATTCAGGTCGTATATTGATTCCTTTGTCATTGTCTTCATTGATGACATTTTGATTTACTCACGTAGCCTGGGGGAGCACGAGCAGCATTTGAGAGTTATGCTCCAGACTTTGCGAGAACAGAAGCTATATGCTAAGTTCTCCAAGTGTGAGTTCTTGTTGGATTCCGTGGAATTCTTGGGGCATGTGGTATCCAGAGAGGGTATTAAGGTTGATCCTCAGAAGATTGAGGCAGTTCAGAGTTGGCCATGTTGTATTGGTAAAAAAGAGTTTCACCCATACGCCAACTTTTGACAACTCATCCAGTTATGTGGACACACGAGAACGCGATATCTGGATGTGATTCTTTGAAGAGGTACATAACAAAGAGGAAAGATTCAATAAACCCTCGAGCTTATCAGCCACGGGAAACTCAACCTGATCAAAACAGGGAAGAGACACGGTCAGAATGAATCTGGACAAAGCTACGGGCAGATTCAAGAACCCACAATTGATTACGCGTACGTTATGTAACCGTATCCCAATTACCGTTATCCTTTGTAAAGCCTCATTATTGTCATAATTAGTCATTAATGGGGAACCATAGCAAGAGTTGTACGTTATATCACGTAATCTCCTATATAAGGGAGGGGAATACATCTTGTAAAGGCATCTGATTCTCGAATACAATCTACTTTGCTTTTCTATATTTCTGCGATATTATCTATTATTCATTTTCTCTATTTCCTTGATTATTAGTAACCCGTGTTCATCCTAGAAATAGCTTTAGTCAAAGTATATAATTCCTTGGTTAAACAAATTTGTTCTGTTACCGGGAATTTGATAATATTTGTTTGCTTTCCAAGTGATATCCTCTGAACTATGTCTAACTCCAACGACAACAACCAGCAAAGGAACGGAACCCCAGTTCCATCACCTTCAAGAACCCCACGTGGTTCAAGGGAACAATCCCCAGAAAGATCCAATAACAACAATGATAATAATGATCAAACGATGGAACAGGATCAAGTAAAACAAATGATTGCAGAGTATGTGAGCCAAGCTTTGCAAGATTTATGAGGGGATTACCGGCAGCGTTACCTACACCACCGACGCCACCCCCAATAATACCATCACCATGGAAAATCCTCAATCTGGGTTGGCAAACTCAAGATGAGGAGATACTCCTAATGAATCTCTCGAAGCGAGACCAGGTATATCTAATAACTTTGAATTACAATATTTACTGCTAATCTTGCAGAAACAGATGAAGGAGCAGAACGATCACTTCGAACAAATTCCTGGAGTACCGCCTATTATCAATGGCATTGATGTTGATAGGTATTCTCAACAACCTTGGAAGCCAAGTACATCACCTTTGCCTATACCTAAGAAGTTTAAAATGCCTGACGTTCCCAAATATGATGGAACAACTGACCCACGTGATCATGTGATTGGTTTCACTACTGGAGTAAAAGTCAACGACTTAACAAAACAAGAGATTGAATCAGTCCTTGTCAAAAAAATTTGGGGAAACACTTACCACNTTCTATTGACTCTTTTGCTGAGCTTGCAGATTCATTTATAAAAGCACACTCTGGTGCACAAAAAGTTGAGAAAAGAATGGAAGACATATTCAAAATAAAACAAGGAGACACGGAACAACTCAATGAGTTTGTAGACAGGTTTCAACGAGAAAGAATGCACTTACCCAGGGTGCCTGATAATTGGGAAGCCATGGCATTTGCAAGCAACCTAAACGATAAAAGCTCAGAAGCCACGAGACGACTTAAGGAAAGTCTAAGAAAATTCCCCGCTACAACATGGAATGATGTATATAACAAGTATAGTACTAAACTCAGAATAGAAGAAGATATCATTGCTCGTTCGAGAGATGAATATCATTCCAGATCTAGACGTCTTGAATCAGACAGAAGATCAGGTAAAAACAGGTACGATCCTTACTTAGGACCCTCAGGATGTGATATTCGTCCCAGGTTCGAAAACACTAGGTCAGATTATAGACCACCAGGAAGGGACGTAGTCTCATCCTTATCTAGATCCAGAAAATATCAAGATGAACGACCTAGAGGTAATACCCAAATTCGGGATCATACCTTTAATGTAAGTACTACTGAACTTGTCTCAATATTGACGAACATGGGAGACAACGTTAACTGGCCCAAAGAGATGTGATCAAATCTAAATAGAAGGAACACTGATCACTGGTGTGAATTCCATAACGATCATGGGCACAAGACTGCAGATTGCATATTTTTACAAGGTGAAGTAGAAAATTAATTGAAACAGGGCTATTTAACAGAATTGTTTAGTGATAAAGGTAAACATGCATATATAAGGGACAGGCGGGAGGCCCAAATCCTCCCTCTCCAAAACGAACCGTCAACGTGATACATGGAGGTGAAGAAGTAAACGGAGTGGTCTGCAAAACAACCACAAAGTTCACAATTACACATGGAAAACGGGTTCGTGAAAATCTGGAAGCGGACGATATAACCTTCGATGATGCAGATATCGCCGGATTAATGCTTCCTCACAACGATGCTCTGGTAATATCTTTACTTATTCATGACAATAACGTAATAAGAGTGTTGATTGATCCAGGCAGCTCAGTCAATATCATTTTTCTAAGAGTCGTCGAAGAAATACTATTGGGGAATCAAGTAATCCCAAGGGCACAAGCCATATCAGGGTTTGGTAACTCTACGGTTATAAAAATGAGAAATTGAGCTTAGCACTTATGCTGAGGGGGTGATCAAAAGTACCAGGTTCCAAGTCATCGGTACTGACATGGCTTTTAACGTAATCGTGGGAAGGCCATGGATCCACGACATGAAAGCAATACCCTCCACCTTGCATTAGGTAATTAAATTCCCCTCTAAATGGGGGATTCAACAAATTAGAGGCGATCAGCAAACCGCAAGAAATATAAACTCTGTGGTACACTACAATAAGAAAATAGAGGTGGAAGAATCACAGGGCCAAGGGAATCTTCCAAGCGGGTAACACCTCCCAAACAGGCATGGAAGAAATTACTACCCAAAGAGGTACGGAAGGTATTATTGCTAAAACAGGTACGAAAGAAAATACTTNAGGTTCCAAGTCATCGATACTGACATGGCTTATAACGTAATCGTGGGAAGGCCATGGATCCACGACATGAAAGCAATACCCTCCACCTTGCATTAGGTAATTAAATTCCCCTCTAACTGGGGGATTCAACAAATTAGAGGCGATCAGCAAACCGCAAGAAATATAAACTCTGTGGTACACTACAATAAGAAAATAGAGGTGGAAGAATCACAGGGCCAAGGGAATCTTCCAAGCGGGTAACACCTCCCAAACAGGCATGGAAGAAATTACTACCCAAAGAGGTACGGAAGGTATTATTGCTAAAACAGGTACGAAAGAAAATACTTACGAGATAGTGAATCAAGTTACCACGGAAGGTGCATTAGACCACAGAGATGCAGATTCCAGACCGGACGTTATTCATGAACCAGAGGAAGACGAGCATGTCAAAACAACTATGGAAGAGCTCGAAGTTGTTCCATTGTCCGAAAAAAAGCCTGAACAGAAAGTTTATTTAGGCACGAGGTTGGGCCCCATTCGAAGAGGTAAGTTAATTGATTATTTAAAGGCTAACGCAAACTGCTTTGCGTGGTCCCACTCTGATATGACAGGCATCCTACTAGAAGTGATGACTCATAAACTAAATGAAGATCTATCCTTCGTACCTGTCAAGCAGAAGAAAAGAAATCAAGGACCATTCAAGAACAAAGTGATCGATGAAGAGGTACAAAAACTCTTGAAGATTGGTTCGATACGAGAGGTAACGTACCCTAACTGGCTAGCAAACACCGTGGTAGTACCTAAAAAGAATGGCAAATGGAGATTATGCGTAGATTATACTGACTTAAATAAAGCTTGCCCCAAAGATTAATTCCCATTGCCACGTACAGATCAAAATGATTGATGCCATAGCAGGTCATGAATTATTAAGCTTTTTAGATGCATATTCTGGTTATAATCAGATTAAAATGGATCCCTCAGATGAGGAAAAACTTCCTTCATTACAAACTAGGGGACTTACTGTTATAAAGTTATATCTTTTGGCTTGAAAAATGCTGGAGCCAGCTATCAAAGGTTAGTGACTAAAGTGTTCCAAGAACATCTTGGAAAGACGATGGAAGTCTATATTGATGATATGTTGGTAAAATCAATACAAGCAGAAGACCATTTCCAGCATCTCTCTACTACTTTTGATATTTTACGTAGGTATAATATGAAGCTAAATCCAGAAAAATGCGCTTTTGGAGTGCAATCAGGTAAATTTTTGGGTTCCTTTGTATCGAACAGAGGAATAGAGGTAAACCCTCCTCAAATTAAAGCTATAGAAGAAATACCTAATATTTTAACAAATGAAAATAAAGTTCAAAGGCTAACAGGGAGAATAGCAGCTTTGGGAAGATTTATTTCTATGTCTTCCGAAAAAAGTTTTAAATTCTTCTCAGTTTTCAAAAAGCAGAATCAGTTCGAATGGACTGAAGAATGTCAACAAGCCGTCAAGAATCTGAAGATTTATCTATCGAAACCACCGTTGCTTTAAAAGCAAAAAGAAGGGGAAAGATTTTACATCTACCTAGTTGTTTCAGAAATTGTTGTAAGTGTAGTACTGGTAAGAGAAGAAAAATGTAAGCAATCACCTATCTGTTATGTAAGTAAAAATTTGCTAGATGCTGAGACTAGATATCCACATCTGGAAAAGTTAGCCTTAGCTTTAATAATGGCATCTAGAAAATTACGACCATATTTTAAATGCCACCCAATCACCATTGTGACTTCATATCCTTTAAGAAATATTCTGCATAAACATGAATTGTCAGGAAGATTAGCCAAGTGGGCCATAGAATTAAGTGAGCATGAAATAATCTATCAGCCTAGGATTGCAATTAAGTCTCAAATACTAGCTGATTTTGTTTTTGACTTTAGTAATAGCATTGTCCCTGAAGTAGAAAAAGAGTTACAACTTTTTAACGATGTTAATCCGGGCCTATGGACCCTATTCACCGATGAATCCTCAAATATAAAAGGTGTCGGCTTAGGCATAGTCTTATATCACCCACGTGTAAAAAGACACGGCAAGCTATCAAGTGTTATCCTATAACTAATAATGAAGCAGAGTACGAAGCTGTTATTGCAGGGTTTGAACTCGCACGGGAGCTCTCAATCGAACAAATTGTGAACAATAGCGACTCCCAACTGGTAGTAAATCAGATACAGGGGACTTATATCGCTCGAGAGACTCGAATGCAACAGTATCTTGAAAAAGCACGAGAGCCCGTGAGATAATTCAAAACATGGAAGGTAATGCAAATACCTACAGAGGAAAATGCAGAAGCAGATGCATTAGCTAACCTTGCAGCAGTCACGGAAGTAACAAACAAAGACAATGCAATTGTCGTCCAACTATTTCATTCAATGATCGACCAGGACAGGAATGAGGTAACTTTCAACAACTTAACCTGGGACTGGAGAAACAAAATTCTTAATTTTTTTGCAGAATAGCACCGTACCCAAAGACAGGAAAGCAGCTCAAGTGCTTCGCTGCAAAGTTGCACGGTACGGCCTTATTCGCAACTCGATTTATCGCAAGATGTTTGGAGGACCCCTAGCTAAGTGCCTCGGACCTAACCAAACGGAATTTAAGATGAAAGATGTCCACAAAGGACACTGTGGAAATCACTCAGGGGCGAGATCCTTAGTGAAAACCCTAATCAGAGCTGGATACTATTGGCCTAAGATGTAAGAAGAAGCCGAGAACTTCGTATCCAAATGCGACAGGTGCCAAAGGTTTGCCAATAACATGCATCGACCAGCGGAATTATTGCATATAATCATACCCCCATGGTCTTTCATAAAATAGGGTATGGATATAGTGGGACCTCTTCTCACAGCTAAAGGACAGGTACGATTTTTGCTCATGCTAACCGACCATTTTACAAAATGGGTAGAGGCAGAAGCGTTCAAACAAGTGCGAGAAAAGGAAGATAAAAGCTTCTTATGGAAAAACATAATATGCCGCTTTGGAATACCAAAGGAGATCGTGTGCGATAATGGCCCACAATTCATAGGCTCGCAAATCACAGAATTCTTCGAAAGCTGGAAAATCAAACGGATCACTTCAACATCATACCACTCCGTGGCTAATGGTCAAGCTGAGTCAACGAATAAAGTTGATCATCAACAATCTAAAAAAGCGGCTGAATAAAGCCAAAGGAAACTGGCTTGATGAATTACCAGCGGTACTATGGGCATACAGAACAACTTCAAAAACAGCCAGGGGAGAAACCCTGTTCGCACTTGTCTATGGCTCAGAAGCCTTAATACTAGTGGAGATTGGCGAACCAAGCATAAGGTTCTCAACAACTAGGGAGGAAGCAAACGACAACGAACTGAGGACCAATCTGGACCTGCTCGAACCACGGAGAGAAGCAGCACTGATACGGATGGCAGCTCAAAAACAAATCATAGAGTGTTATTACAACTGTAAAGCTCATCTCAGGTACTTCAAGATTGGGTAATTCGTCCTCAAAAAAGTCTTTCAATCAATAAAAGAAGCAGGCGCAGGAAAGCTGAATCCAAACTGGGAAGGACCTTACAAAATTCGAGGCATAGTTGGGAAAGGCTCCTATGAGTTGGAAGCTATGAACGGAAGAGTTCTACCAACAAGCTGGAACGCCATCCACCTAAAGAAGTATTACTTCTAAGGAAAAGAAATACCCCCGGTCAGGTATCACACGTTCGATTTTATTTTGAACATTTAAAAATTTTACTAACTTTTTTAGATGATAGGCATAAATCTAACCCATCACCAGATGATGATATAAGACCTTCAAAGACTCGAGGAAATAACACAATTCTTTGTCTAGGGTTACACTTTCTGATGGACGATTTAAAGGGTTAAGCAGCCATCATCTAAAAACTATATACCTTCGAGTACAGAATGTTTTTCCTTTTCAGGAAAAGGACCACAAGGAAGGAATAATCAAGTGCTCGAGATCTCATTCTTCAAAGCTCAAACACTTGGGGGACTATACAGTATAGAAGGCTAAGACGAAGCAAAGAAGACTATCAGAAATTTAAAAGCTCGAGCCTGAAGATCCATCTACCGAACGAGACAAGTGATACAAGCAGAATCGAAAGAGATCAAAAGAGTCATCCAAATACAAAGCCTAATGCAAAAAACCAAAACCTTCGAACATGTTCAGGTTGAAAGGAAAAATATTAGTCACGAGAAAGAAATGTACATCTTTATACTTATTCAAAGCTGTTGTAACAAAAATAGTTAGGGGTAAAAGATCATCATCAGTGTACTCATTCAAAAAACTATTATCAAGTAAAACAGTTATGGATGAATAGAAAACTGTTATCAAATAAAAACAGTTACGAATAAGAAAACATTTCCCTCGTACTTATTAGAAAACTGTTTCCAACGAAAACAGTTGCGGGTAAAAACCCCAATCTTTATAAAAACTGTTACTAGTGAAAAACAGTCGCTCCTTGTATTAATATTGAAAAACTGTTACCTATGAAATACAGTTACGAAATACAAGAGTATATCAAATATGTTAAACAAAAACGGTTGCAACATGAGTTTTAGACGATAATCAAANCTTAAACATGTGTAAAATTCCTATCACTCTATTGCATTATCATGAAGTTGAGACGTCTTCTTCATGTCAATTATAAAGGGCCCTCTTCCATAAATTATTCCTACTACAAAAAGGCATACATTTAATACGACATTGTGCCTATTACGAAAAGGTACGAGTAATCTAAAGCATTCTATATGCAAAAATTCAGAGGTAAAACAAAAACCTCGAAAAATGAAGCATGTAAAAGACTTAAAGAGTGAAACAGAAACTCAACAAAAGTCATACTAGCATTAATATATTAAAACGGCTAAGCAAAAACTAAGTATTAACTTATACTTAGCCGTATAAAAAATTTTATACATTGAGGTGCCCCTAAGTTGTCATTTGGGGACTTTAAAGAAATCCAAATTTACCCCCGATGGGACTGGGGGTAACCCTTAATTGAGACAAAGATAAAAAAAAAGAGGGGTGAACGAACTAAACTTCTTCAAGAGGGGGGTTGACTTCACTGGCAGAAGGAGCGGGAGCAACTAAGGATGAAGAGGCATGAGCGGCTGGAGTCTCACCATCAGGTAAAGAGAGGTTATGACCTTGTTGAGCCTTCTCCATGGCTTCCTTAGTTTTCGGTATTTCAGCACTAAGTTCGAAACCCTCTTGACTCATTTCCGTCAATGTGTCAAGGCGAGAATTCATATACGCCCAGCTCACATCAACAACAGCCACCTCTTCAAGATCCTCATAATCTCTTGCCCATACTTGAAGCTCAACTCTCAATCCGTCATTCTCCGCTTCAGCAGTTTCATGGGCGGCCCTTAGCGGTACAATCGACTCTTCCAGAGTTTGAACTTTATCTAAAGCCTTACGAAGGCCCTCTTGAGTATGAGTGAGTGATTGCACGAGCTCGCTTGAGTATTCCTCCTTCTTCCCCAACAAGTTTTTCAAGTCTCTAATCTCCTCTGAGGCGCGGGACAGCTGCTCAACAAATGAGGACTCCAGAACACTCTTGTCTTTATCAGCTTGACTGGAAGAAGCCTTCTCTACTGCCAGTTCTGCTTCCATGAGCCTCATCTGCCGCTTCAAGGTACTTCTTTCCTCTTCTAAGGCATCCATGTCAATCCTTAGGCTATCAAATTGTGCTTTCCAATTATCAGCATCGGCCTGCAACTCCTTTGTCTCCTGATCCGTATTTGATATCATATTCATAAGCTCTATGCCTATACGATTAATATACAAGAAATAAGCCAATCAGATATGATAAATTTCATATACGAAAATTAAAGAGGATAACCTGCATTATACCTTCGAAGAGGTATGCACAACTTTATTAGCCCATGTAAGAGCACTATGGCTGGCTAACTTGGCTTTATTAGTGGGACCTATCAAAGGCTTGGGCCACACTTCGGGCTCACCTGTTTTCTTGAAAAGATTCCCCTCAGCTTGAACCTCTATTACCCACCTGCCACATCTCTCTGTTGGAAGACCCTACTTCCCTAGCGGAAGGCATGGAAGCAGGCAGAGATAAAGTAGCAACAGGCACGGAGGGTTGAGGAGCTGGAGAAGCCATGGGCAATGCAACATGCATGGAGGGATGAAGAGTTGAGGAAGCTACGGGCAAAGCAACAACAGAAGCCATAATAGCCAAAGGAGCATATGAGACAGCTTCTCTTAAATAAGTAGGAAAGACAGCAGCCAAAAGGACATCATCAGGAGCAAGGTCAAAATCTTCATGGAACAGGCAATCCACAGACTTACGAATGGGGGAATGAGAAACATCTTCAAGGCTAGAGGGCTCAACCATAGACACGGAAGGCAACGTCAAGGGTGTAAACTCATCATCTGAAACCACCCTCCTTCTCCGTGGCCTTTGTACTAAAGCACCTTCTTCTTCTTCTACGGAACGAGACTCACCAATCTTCCTCTTCGAGGAAGATGAACCAACAATAATCTCTTGGGCCTGAGCCAAAGACATCTTCGGGATAGATGAAGAAGACACCCCACGAGAAGAGAACCCTATCAAAAGGGAAGAGAACCCTAAAGCATACTCACGTACGCGATTCCACTTCTCAGGGAAGGGAAGAATTTCTTCACCCACTAAACCAACAGTGGGTACAGCAACATACCGGAGGTACCAATCCCTATACATATCATCTTCAGGGGTTACCAACACTCTTTTGCTCCTAGCAATCAAATTAAAAACCCCTTCATGAAACAAGGTAGGAGAGTAGAGATGAATAATATGGTTGAAATTAAAAGGAACCGAGGCTAAAGAATCTAAACTCCTAAGACATGCGACAACTCACCACACAAGCGGACCAACTTGTCCTAAGCAGATATTGAAAAAAATGGCAGAATTCAATTATGACTGGGTTAATGGGAGGTCTAAACCCTAGAGTAAAAGAGTACATATAAACAAAAGAATATCCTATCTTGTAAGACGTTATTCTTTAATTACTATTTGGAATGTAGACAGGGAAATCAGGCCTCCAAAAACACTCCCTACGAATAAGGGAAATCTGACCCTCAGTTATGAGGGTGGGATGCCTTTCGACACTCTCAAAGGGAAGAAGATTGGTATACAAGAACTTGATTATCTGTAGCAAAGACAAACTCAGCAGAGAAAATTTCATCAACTCCAGGTTCACGAAGGCGTTCACCTCTACCTCTAGACAAAGACCGAGAAGCCCTAAACCTCGGAGAAACTAGAGACCTAGCAGAAGGAGAGGGAATTATCTGAGAAGAAGAAGAGCCTCTCGAAGGAGTGGATCCTAGACTCCTAAGTCTACCACCCCTCCGACTCCTAGTCGGAGCAGAAGATGGCGTTAAATTTTCAATATCTATTACTCCCTGAGGTTGATTTGAAGAAGACATTTTTACAAAGGCAAGAAGAAAGTTCTTTACAAAAGACAAAGTTAGAAAGTGTTTCGTGGAAGCAAAGAAAAGAAGAAAGGTATTTATACTTGAGGACAACCGTCAAACATGGAAAAAAATAAAAATAATGATGAAAAGTCATAATTGAAGGTGTCACTTCGGTACTGACACAGCCGGAAAAAGCCCTAAAAGGTACCGAGTAAATGCAGAACCAATCCGAGAAGGACACGTGGTATGAGCATTAAATGGAAGTGACAAACGACGCCTATGGTTCAGAGAAGGATACAATGTTTCAAGGTAAAGCGGCGGCAAAATATTCCCTCCATAAATGAGTATCCACTTACCAAATATTAATCGATAAATATATGGTAAGTTGGGGGCCTATCTGTATTGGTAAAAAAGAGTTGCACACCTAAGTCAACTTTTGATAACTCAGCCAATTATGTGGACACAGGAGAACGCGATAGCTGGATGTGATTCTTTGAAGAGGTACGGAACAAAGAGGCACGATTTAATAAACCCTCAAGCTTATCAGCCATGGGAAACTCAACCTGATCAAAATAGGGAAGAGACACGGTCAGCATGAATCTGGACAAAGCTACGGGCAGATTCAAGAACCCACAATTGATTACTCGTACGTTATGTATTCGTACCCCAATTACCGTTATCCTTTGTAACGCCTCATTAATGTCATAATTAGTCATTAATGGGAAACCATAGCAAGAGTGGTACGTTATATCAAGGAATCTCCTATATAAGGGAGGGGAATACAACTTGTAAAGGCATCTGATTCTCGAATACAATCTACTTTGCTTTTCTATATTTCTGCGATATTATCTATTATTCATTTTCTCTATTTCCTTGATTATCAGTAACCCATGTTGATCCTAGAAATAGCTTTAGTCAAAGGATCTAATTCTTTGGTTAAACACGCGTCCTACTTCAGCTATCGAGATCAGGAGCTTTTTGGGCCTAGCAGGCTATTATCGCTGATTTGTGGAGGGGTTCTCTTCTGTTGCAGCTCCATTGACTAGATTGAATCAGAAGAATGCCCCGTTCTAATGGTCTGACGAGTGTGAGGCGAGCTTTCAAAATCTAAAGACAACATTGACCTCATCACCAGTTCTAGTATTGCCTTCCGGTTCTGGGACTTATACAGTATACTGCGACACTTCGCGCGTTAGCTTGGGGTGTGTGTTGATGCAGGAAGGGAGAGTTACTGATTAAGCTTCGCGCAAGCTAAATGTTCATGAGAAAAATTATCCTGTGCACGATTTGGAGTTGGCGACGATTTTTCATGCTCTTAAGATTTGGAGGCACTACTTGTATAAGGTGTCCTGTGAGGTTTATACAGACCACCGCAGCTTGCAGCACTTGTTCAAACTGAGGGATCTTAATTTGAGGCAGTGCAGGTGGCTTGAGTTGCTGAAGGGTTTTGACATCACCATTCTATATCATCTGGGCAAGGTGAATGTGGTAGCGAATGCTTTGAGTAGGAAGGCGGAGAGTATGGGTATCTTGGCTTATATTGCAGAAGAGGAGAGACCTCTAGCCTTGGACATTCAGTCCTTGGCTAATCGCCTGGTGAGATTAGACCTTTCAGAGCCTCGTCGGGTTCTAGCACATGTGGTTGCTCAGTCTTCGTTATTGGGTGAAATTATGGCTCGACAGTTTGATGATCTGTGCTTGGCAGAGCTTCGGGAGACAGTGGTGCAGGTTGGTGCCAAGGAGTTTACTATTGGCAAGGATGGTGTTCTGAGACTTCAGGGCCGTTTATGTTTTCCTAATGTTCTCGGTATTTTGTTCATCCTGGCGCTACGAAGATGTATCGTGATTTGAAGCAGAATTACTGGTGGAGGCAAATGAAGAGGGATATTGTGGTGTATGTGACTAGTTGTCTGATGCGAGACTAAATTGCATAGTTTAACATGTGATATACCTTACATTTTATGCGCATTAATGATAAAATTACACTTGTTATGTGCTTAATGGAGTTTATTTCATGTGTAGGTGAAGTGGAGATGGAAACGAAGTTAAAAGGATGCAAATACGTCGAAATATACGCGAAAGGAGACACCCAGGGCTATAGTCGAGCGACAGAGCCAAACACACTGACCCTGCCTGGCGTTAGCCAGGCGTTTGGACCAGAAATCGAGTTTTGACGGGTTTAAGTGTTTTCTAATTGAAATAGAAGTCTCCTACACGGTTAGGGTTCACCCTAAACCTATAAATAGACTCCTAAAACAAAACTACAGAGAGAGATTCACAGGGATACACAGAGATTCGAGTTTGGAGTGAATCGAAAGCAAAACATCACTTTGTACATATCTTCTTCCTTGCTTTGTAGTTTAATTATGCTAGTTGTTTTAGATTTTATTCTTATGAATTTGTTTAGCTAATTTCGTGTGGAACCCGTTGGGGAATAAACTTCTTGTGATATTAATATAGTTTTGATTGGTTGATTAAACTCTATTTGTTCAACTACGTTCTTGTTGTAGTTGATTGAAGGGCCCTCAATTAGCTGTGCCTATTTATTATGTATCTACTTGAGAGAGAGTGCATATTTAGGTAATTGTTTGAACAACACCACTCCCAGAGTATAGACGAAAGTCATAACCGAGGGTTTAGAGGTTGGATTAGAGATAACGATACTTCGGGTGCAATCTAAGTGAACTGTAATGCAATCTAGCTAGCGTAACTTGAGAGAGTGCGTCTAGTAAATTATCATAATTACTTGACAAATATTTATGGTAGATAGAGCGTTCATGATTGATAGAGACGATTAATCAAGCTATACGAATATCCGAGAAGTAAGTTCACCAGTGGGGGAAACTATAACCTTAGATTTTTATTACAATTGTTTATACCTTAGTATAATTAATCTTTGCTTTTAATCTTTAGTATTAGTAATTTAACAAACATCAGGTGATAGCTGAGTACTAATTTAAACAGCGTGCTTGATACGTCAATTCCCTGAGGGATCGACTCTGGGCAAAATACCCCAGAATTATATTTGCAACGCCCGCTTAGTCTTCTACAAGACATAGTTGAGCGTGATCAGTGTCTTAACTGCCAGCAGGTTAAGTATGAGCACCAGAAGCTAGGAGGCCTACTTCAGCAGATGCCCATTCCTGAGTGGAAGTGGGAGCGCATCACTATGGACTTCGTGGGGGGTTGCCTCGGACTTTGCGGAAGGTTGACGTGGTTTGGGTCATTGTGGATAGATTGACCAAATCGGCGCATTTCATTCCAGTGGCTACTACTTATACTTCTGAGAGGTTGGCCCAGATCTACATTCGGGAGATAGTCTGGTTGCACGATGTGCCAGTGTCCATTATATCAAATCGAGGTCCTTAGTTCACCTCGCATTTTTGGAGAGCATTTCATAGTGAGATGGGCACCTAGATAGATCTCAGCATAGCATTTCACCCTCAGACTGATGGTCAGTCGGAGCGGACATTTTAGATATTGGAGAACATGCTCAGGGCATGTGTGATTGACTTTGGAGGTCAGTGAGACTAGTTCTTGCCTTTGGCCGAGTTTGCTTATAATAACAGTTATCAGTCCAGCATCGAGATAGCTCCATTTGAGGCTTTTTATGGTCGGCGATGTCGTTCTCCTATCGGGTGGTTTGAGCCTGGCAAGACTAAGTTATATGGCACAGACCTGGTGAGGGATGCTTTGGAGAAAGTGAAGCTGATTCAGGAGAGGCTCCACACAGCACAGTCCAGACAGAAGAGTTACGCGGATCAGAAGGCGCGTGATGTGTCATTTATGGAGGGAGATAAGGTTTTTTTGAAAGTCTCACCGATAAAGGGTACTATGAGGTTCGGGAATAAGGGCAAGCTGAGCCCGAGGTTTATAGGTCCTTTCGAAGTATTGAGGCAAGTTGGAGGGGTTGCTTATGAGCTTGTTTTACCTCCCAGTTTATCAGGAGTTCATCCGGTCTTTCATGTATCCCTGCTCCGGAGGTACCACGTCGACTTCTCTCACGTGGTTGATTTCAGCATATTCAGTTGGATGAGAAGTTGGGCTACGAGGAGGAGCCATTGGCTATTATTGACAGGCAGGATCGCCAGTTGAGATCCAAGAGAGTTTCTGCCGTGAAGTTCCAGTGGAGGGGCCAACCACTCAAGGAGGCGACCTGGGAGTCCAAGGAGGACATG
The DNA here is from genome assembly GCA_005239525.1 of Nicotiana knightiana. Classification (NCBI taxonomy): domain Eukaryota; kingdom Viridiplantae; phylum Streptophyta; class Magnoliopsida; order Solanales; family Solanaceae; genus Nicotiana; species Nicotiana knightiana. Next base: position 70,968 of record ML396716.1, on the reverse strand, counting down.
CAGAGCAAATATCCACATTTATTCAGCACTTCAGGTATGATTCTAGACCCGTTCAAGGACGAACGTTTGTTTAAGAAGTGGAGAATGTAACGATCCGAACGGTCGTTTTGCGTATCAGGACCCCGTTCCCCTAAGTGAGACTTCCCGTAGCGGCTTATGATGATTTATGACTTGTGGAAATGGGTGGTTCGGGATTTGGAAGCGTTTTTAGTGGTATAGGAACACTTGGTTCCTTATGGTTGGCCTTTAAAGCCAAAGTTTGACTTCGGTCAACATTTTGAGTAAACGACCTCGGAATCGAGTTTTGACGGTTCCAGTAGATTCGTATGATGATTTCGAACTTGGGCGTATGTTCGGAATGGGTTTTGGATGACCCAGGGGGCGTTTCGGCGCCCAATATCGAAATTAGAGTTTCCTTAAGTTTGAAATTTGGATTGGAACGTGTTTTTTTTATCGAGGTCCGAACGGAATTCCGAGATCGGGAATAGTTTCGTTACGTTATTTATGAACTGCTTGCAAAATTTTGTGTTATTCTGAGTAGTATAGGTCGGTTCGGCGCATTGAAAGCGAATTCTAGAACTTTAAGTTCAAATTTTGATTCAATTTTGTTTTGGTCGAATTCTTAGTTTTGTTGTTGTTTTTTACATTCTGAAAATTTGAGTGAGTCCATATCATGAATACAGACCTGCCAGTACCTTTGGACGGGGTCCCGCGGGGCTCGAGTGAGTTTCGGACCCCTCGGAGTTAAATTGAAAACACTAGATTTTCACTAACTAGTTTCCTTCAGTGCAATCGCAGGTGCATTAGTGCGATCGCATAAAGTGTAATGACCCGACCGATCGTTCCGTGAGATTTATCCCGTTTCCCCCATTTCTACATTTGTCATATATTGCTAGCCTACTTTTGTTGTGTTGGGTCAGTTGGTTTGGGCCCGGAGTGGTCATGGTGAGAATTGAGGCATTTAGTCTCCTAAAGTAGCCTAAAAGTTGAGAAAGTCAACTGAGAGTTGACTTATTGGTGAACGACCTCGGAATGCGGATTTTATGGCTCAGATAGCTTCGTTAGGTGATTTAGGGATTAGGATTGTGTTCGGAATGAAGTTGTGATGTCCGGTGTAGAATTAGGCTTGAATTGGCGAAAGTTAGTTTTTGGCGATTTCGGCCAGCAGTGGAAAATAGGCTATCGGGATCGGAATGGGATTCCGGAAGTTGGAGCAGGTCCGTAAGGTCATTTTGGGTATGTGTGAAAAATTTCATGTCAATTGGAGGTATTTTGGTTAGTTTCGGCATAGTTGGCGAAATTTGGAAGTTTCAAAGTTCATAGGCTTGAATTTGATGTAATTTTTGTGTTTTCATGTTGTTTTTGGTGTTTCGAAGGCTCGACTAAGTTAGAATAATACTATGGGGTGTGTTGGTATGTTTGGTTGGGGCCCCGAGGGGCTCGGTATTGATTTTGGATGGTTGGTGGAGTTTGGACTTGGAAAATTGCAGTAGATGGCTGCTACTGTAAGTTTCTGGTGTTGGCCGCACCTGCGGACGGATAGCCGTAGGTGCGAAAGGCCATGCGCAGGTGCGAAAGTAGGCTAGGGAGGGGGTAATCCGCAGGTGCGAAGAGTTGGCCGCACCTGCGAAGCCGCAGGTGCGGAGAAGTGGCTACAGGTGCGAGAATTGGTTCGTTAGTGGATTGCGCAGGTGCGCACCTGGGACCGCAGGTGCGGGTCCGCATGTGCGATTAAGTGTCCGCCGGTGCGGAATTGCTGGGCAGAACAGTATAAAAGAGACTTCCGTGAAATTTTATTCATTTCACCATTGTTGCATGTGGTTGGAGCTCTTTTGAAGGCAAATTGAAGAGAAAATTAGTGGTTCTTCAGTGGAGGTAAGTTCCCGGGTTGTTAAAGTCGTTTCTATGCTATTTTTTCGTATTAGGCTTGTAATTGAAGGACTCAAGTAGGAAAAGGTTGGAGAAAATGGGTTGACGATTGGAAAATTCTTTTGGCAATTTGGGTAGGCAATTGTGGTCCGATTGTGGTGTTTTTGGTATGTGTAGAATCGTGGGAGGACGAGGTTTCTAGTGATGTAAAATTTATCGAATTCTGAGATGTGGGCCTGGGGCTCGTGTTTGGCCGAATTTTGATATTCTTGTATAATTTGATACTTTTCGATTGGGTTGTGTTCCTTTAGTATATATTAATGATGTTAAACTGGTTTTTGGCTAGATTCGGAGAAATCGGGAGCCAATTTGAGGGGCAAGAGCATAGCGGATTAGTGTTGTGGCCCGGTACAGGTAAGTAATGGTTATAAATCTTATCTTGAGGGTATGATACTCCGGACTACGTATTTCCCACAGATTTTAGAATGGCGCACATGTCCGATGACGAGTATGTGGCGCGCACTGATTTTTGGATTGGACTAGGTCCTCTCCGCGGCAACTAATGAGTTGCATATTTTACTCAGAACCTTATGTTCAATTATGTTCTAGAGATTGTTGAAATATTTGGGCTATAAGCCGTGTTTGGGGACTCGTGCCGATCTGTTTAGACCCCTTGGGGGCTTTTTACTGATGTTTTCCTCACTATTTATTGATGATTTCACTCAGTCACATTGTGCTTACTGTTTTCTAAACTCAGTCTGATTTACACTACTTGAGATTTAAAAATGATGTTTTGGGTCGAGTACCCTGTTTTACTGATTCGCCCGAGGGGCTTTTGAGAGGTTCTGCTGAGTGAGGCCGAGGGCCTGATTGTGAGGTTATGATACACCACGAGGTGGCTTGATATTAGCGCTTGGGCTGAAGGAGCCCCTCCGGAGTCTGCACACACCCCCAGTAAGCGCACTGAGTGCCGAGTGACGAGTGATTCGGAGGCATGAGTGACTGTGAGGTATGCCCGAGGGGTTGATTCTGAGTGATGGTGAGGTATGCCCGAGGGGCTGATTATGAGTGACTGTGAGGCATGCCTGAGGGGCTGATTATGATACATGTTTTTGCCCGAGGGGCTACTTATGATTTTTACTACTTTCACTCTGAACTTATGAAACATGTTTTGGCCGAGGAGCCTCTTTATGATTCATTTCATTTTCATACAAATCTTTCGGTTTGGAGTTGTTGAAAATATACATTTTCCAAAGGATTTTTCTGAAGTTGGTTTTAAGGCATGATGATTTCATATATTTATGTTTATACTGTTGGAAAGTAAGGCTGTGCATATTGTGAATTGATGACATTGATTTTTATGTGATTTCTTGCCGCTTAGACTTGATTTATTTTCATTACTACTGAGTTGGCGTACTCACATTACTCCCTGCACCCCTATGTGCAGATTCAAGTGCAGATACCGAGCATTAGTTATCTATTCCGTGCGGAGCCGAAGTGCGGGATATAGAGGTAGTTGTTCAGCGTCCTCAGCATCTCTGTTTTTCCCTTCTTGTTGTATCTATCTATTTATTCGGAGGTTTTGTATTATAATAGTATACCTTTGGCTTATCTCTCTTATATGCTCATGACATATTGTCTCTGGGTTTGGGGGTTGGTTGCACTGTTTATTGGCCTAATGTATTTAGTAAACTCTGTACATTTTATGAAATTGTTGAAATTTATTGGGATTTTAAAAGAAACTATAAACATGGGAATATTGGGTAGCCTAGTTCCACGATAGGCGCCATCACGGTCGGTTTAGGATTTGGGGTCGTAATAGTTTTGTATCAGAGCCTAGGTTACATAGGAGTCAACGGTCATGAGAGGTTTAGTAGAGTCTTGCGGATCGGTACGGAGACGTATGTACTTATCTTCGAGAGGCTGCCGAACTTCTAGGAAACATTTCTATCTTTCCTGAACTCTTTCGTGCTAACCTATTGATTCTTGAAATCTGAACTTATGTTGTTTCATTCTCTCACAGATGGTGAGGAAACGCCATACCGATCAGAGTGACCAGCCACTAGCTAGACCAGCGAGAGGTCGAGGCCGCGATCGAGGCTGTGGTAGAGGTAGGGGCCAGCCCGCGCAGCAGCCGGGATAGTACCACAGGATCCCCCTATCGTTCAGGATCAGGTTCCTGCCGATGGTGTTCCAGCGGGACAGGCTCAGGCACCGGCAATGCCTATGGTTATTTCGGGTCTTCAGGAAACCCTGTCTCATATATTGACAGTGTGCACCAGTTTGGCTCAGGCAGTCGCCATGTCTTCTACTGCGACCACAGCTCAGGCCGGAGGAGGCAATCAGACTCTAGCTGCCCGGGCACCTGAGCAGGTTGTACGAGGTATTCAGGCACCGGGATCAACCCTAGCTCAGCCAGTTGCTCCGGTCCAGGATTATGTGGTCCCTGCTATGCCTGCGGACGAGCAGTGCAGATTGGAGAGGTTCAGCAGACTTCAGCCTCCGACTTTCAGCGGTATAGTGGGAGAGGATGCCCAGGGGTTTCTAGATAAGTTACAGAGGATACTACGTACTGCGGGTATTTTGGAGACTAGTGGGGTCTCATTTGTTACATTTCAGTTTGCGGGTGCTGCCTTTACTTGGCGGAAGCCATTCGAGAGGCGTAGGCCGGTTGGTTCAGCACCTCTCACCTGGTAGTAGTTCTCCACAATCTTTTTGGAGAAGTATGTTACTCAGTCCCATAGAGAGGAGCAGCGTAGGCAGTTTGAGCAGCTGCGCCAGGGAGAGTTATCAGTTACTCAGTATGAGATGATTCGAGTTGGCTAGGCATGCTTATGAGATTGTCCCTACTGATAGGGAGACGGTGAGGAGGTTTGTAGATGGTCTTTCTTATCAACTCCGGTTATTTATGACTCGGGAGAGAGTATCAGGTGCTTCATTCGAGTAGGTTGTTGACATAGCTCGAGATATTGAGTTTGTTCGCCGCCAGGAGCAAGAGGAGAGGGAGGCCAAGAGGCCTCGTAGTTCGGGCAGTTCTAGTGGGGCTCCCTTCAGGGGGCAGTTTCAGCAGGGTAAGGGCCGTTCATTTAGGCCTCCTCAGTCAGGCCCCCCAGCGTATAGTGGTGCATCTTCGGGGAATGGTCCCCGTGGTTCTCAGTCAGGCCGTACTTCATTTGGTGCCCTCCCAGCTCAGCGTGTAGCTCGAGCGCCCCCAGTTCAGAGTCCTCCTATGCATGAGTCTTCTAGTGGCCGTTCTAGTGCCAGGGGTTTCTATCAGTCCCCACCTCCAGCTCCAAGGAGTTGTTTTGAGTGTGGAGAGTTCAGGCACGTGTGGAGGCAGTGTCCCCGCTAGTTCGGTGGTTCTTCTCAGCAGAGAGGCCAGCCCTCGACTTCACCTCCAGTTACTTCACCACCCGCCCAGGCAGCCAGGGGTGGTAGTCAGTCAGCCAAAGGCCGCCCTAGAGGGGGAGGTCGAGCAAGGGGAGGTTAGGCTCGCATGTATGCATTTCCTGCCAGGCCAGATACTATGGCCTCAGATGCCGTGATCACAGGTATTGTCTCAGTCTATTGCCGAGATGCCTTGGCTTTATTTGACCCTGGTTCCATATATTCCTATGTTTCTTCATATTTTGCCCATTTTCTGGATATGCCCCGTAAGTCTCTAGTCACCTCTGCTCATGTGTCGACTCTGGTGGGCGATACTGTTATTGTGGACCGTGTGTATCGGTCGTGCATGATATCTATTGGGGGTTTATAGACCCGAGTAGAACTACTGTTACTCAGCATGGTCGATTTTGATGCGCTATTAGGCATGGATTGGTTATCTCCGTGCCATCTTGTTCTTGATTGTCACGCTAAGACCGTGACCTTAGCTATGCCAGGGTGTCCGAGGGTTGAGTGGAGAGGTTCTTCTGAGTATATGACTGGCAGGGTGATTTCCTACCTGAAGGTTCAGCGCATGGTTGAGAAATGGTGTTTATCTTATCTGGCCTTTGTGAGGGATGTCAGTGGTGAGACTCCCGCTATTGATTCAGTTCCTGTGGTCCGTGACTTTCCAGATGTGTTTCCTGCAGACCTGCCACGGATGCCACCTGACAGGGATATTGATTTTGGTATTGACTTGGTGTCAGGCACCTAGCCCATTTCTATTCCACCTTATCGTATGGTACCAGCGGAGCTAAAGGAATTGAAGGAGCAGCTTCAGGAACTCCTAGATAAGGGGTTCATTCGGCCTAGTGTGTCACCTTGGGGTGCACCGGTGTTGTTCGTGAAGAACAAGGATGGGTCCATACGTATGTGTATTGATTATCAGCAGCTGAACAGAGTTACGGTGAAAAACCGGTATCCCTTGCCCTGCATTGATGATTTGTTTGACCAGCTTTAGGGAGCCAGAGTGTTTTCCAAGATTGACTTGAGATTTGGGTATCATCAGTTGAAGATTCGGGATTCTGACATTCCGAAGACTGCTTTCAGGACCACATATGGTCATTATGAGTTCTTGGTTATGTCATTTGTCCTGACCAATGCCCCAGTTGCGTTCATGCAAATGATGAACATCGTGTTTCAGCCTTACCTTGATTCTTTTGTCATTGTGTTCATTGATGACATCCTGGTTTATTCTCGTAGCCAGGAAGATCATGCTCAGCATTTGAGAGTTGTGTTACAGAGGTTGAGGGAGGAGAAGCTTTATGCAAAATTCTCCAAGTGTGAGTTTTGTCTTGGTTCAGTAGCTTTCTTGGGGAACGTGGTGTCTAGTGAGGTATTCAAGTTGATCCAAAGAAGATAGAGAAGGTGCAGAGTTGGCCCAGACCGTCCTCAGCTACAGAGATTAAGAGTTTCCTTGGTTTGGCGGGTTATTACCATCGCTCTGTGGAGGGATTCTCTTCTATTGCTTCGCCTTTGACCAGATTGACCCAGAAGGGTGCTCCATTCAGATGGTCTGATGGGTGTGAGGAGAGCTTTCAGAAGCTCAAGTCAGCATTGACCACAACTCCGGTACTAGTTTTTCCTACTTGTGTGGGTTCTTACATAATCTATTGTGATGCTTCTAGAGTTGGTTTGGGAGAAGTATTGATGCAGGACGGTAGGGTGATTGCTTACGTGTCTAGACAGTTGAAGGTGCACGAGAAGAATTATCCAGTGCACGATTTTGAGTTAGCTACCATTGTTCATGCCTTGAAGATTTGGCGGCATTATTTGTATGGAGTGCAGTGTGAGATTTTCACTGACCATCGTAGTTTGCAGTATCTGCTGAGGCAGAAGGACTTGAATTTGCGTCAGAGGAGATGGTTAGAGATTCTCAAGGATTATTACCTCACTATCTTATATCATTTGGGGAAGGCCAATGTAGCGGTTGATGCCCTGAGTCGCAGAGCAGAGAGTTTGGGGAGTCTAGCCTACCTTCCATTAGCAGAGAGGCCATTAGCCCTTGATGTTCAGGACTTAGCAAGTCAGTTGGTGAGATTGGATCTATCAGAGCCCCCGTGGGTGTTGGCTTGTGTAGCCTCCAGGTCTTCTCTGTACGATCAGATTAGAGCACGCTAGTATGATAATCTACATTTTCTTATTCTTCAGGACAGGGTCCGTCGCGGTAATGCCAGAGATGTGGTTATTGGTGATGATGGGGTCATGAGGATGCATGGACGGATTTGCATGCCCAATGTAGATGGGCTTCGAGATTTGATTCTAGCAGAGGCCCATAGTTCGCGATATTCCATCCATCTGGGTGCCGCAAAGATGATCAGGATTTGAGGCAGCATTATTGGTGGAGGAGGATGAAGAAAGATATTGTGGAGTTTGTGGCTCGGTGTCTCAACTGTCAGCAGGTCAAGTATGAGCACTAGAGACCAGGTGGATTGCTTCAAATATTTGATATTCCGCAGTGGAAGTGGGAGCGGATCATCATGGACTTCATAGTTGGACCCCCACGGACTTCGAGGAGGTTTGATGCTATATAGGTTATTGTGGATCGGCTGACCAAGTCCGCGCACTTCATTCCTGTTGGTACTACTTATTCTTCAGAGAGGTTAGCTGAGATTTATATCAGGGAGATTGTTCGATCGCATGGGGTTCTAGTTTCTATCATTTCTGACAGAGGTACTCAGTTCACATCTCAGTTTTGGAGAGCCTTACAGAGAGAGTTGGGTACTCAGGTTGAGTTGAGCACAGCGTTTCATCCTCAGACCGACGGGCAGTCGGAGTGTACCATTAAGATTTTGCAGGATATGTTGCGTGCTTGTGTGATTGACTTTGGTGGTTCATGGGACCAGTTTCTGCCACTAACGGAGTTTGCATATAATAATAGCTATCAATCGAGTATCCAGATGGCTTTGTATGAGGCTTTATATGGTAGGAGGTGCAGATCTCCGGTTGGTTGATGGGCGAGGATAGGCTATTGGGCACAGACTTGGTTCAGGATGTGTTGGGTAAGGTGAAGTGGATTCAGGAGCGACTTCGTACGGCGCAGTCTAGGCAGAAGAATTATGCGAACCGGAAGGTCCGAGATGTGTCTTTCATAGTTGGGGATAAGGTGTTGCTGAAGGTGTCGCCCATGAAGGGTGATATGAGATTTGGGAAGAGGGGGAAGCTGAGTCCTAGGTTTATTGGGCCATTTGAGGTGCTTCAGAGGGTTGGGGAGGTGGTTTATAGGCTTGCTATGCCTCCCAGTTTATCGATTATTCATCCAGTATTCCATGTTTCGATGCTTCAAAAGTATGTTGGTGACCCGTCTCATGTTTTGGACTTCAGCACGGTTCAGCTTGAGGGTGATATGTCATATGAGGTAGAGCTAGTTTCTATTTGGGTCGACAGGTCAGGAAGCTAAGCTCTAAGGATATAGTTTCAGTGAAGGTTCAGTGTAGAGGGAAACCGGTGGAGGATGCCACCTGGGAGACCGAGCGGGAGATGCAGGACAGATATCCTCACTTATTTGAGACTCAAGGTATGTTTTTATACCTGTTCGAGGACGAACGTTTGTTTAAAAAGGGGAGGATGTAACGATCCAGCCGGTCGTTCCGTGAGATTTACCCTGTTTCCCCCATTTCTGCATTTGTCATATATTGCTAGCCTGTTTTTGTTGTGTAGGGTCAGTTGGTTTGGGTCCAGAGTGTTCATGGTGAGTATTGAGGCATTTATTCTCCTAAAGTAGCCTAAAAGTTGAGAAAGTCAACTGAGAGTTGACTTATTGGTGAACGACCTCGGAAGGCGTATTTTATGGCTCAGATAGCTTCGTTAGGTGATTTGGGGCTTATGAGTGTGTTCGGAATGAAGTTGTGATGTCTGGTGTAGAATTAGGCTTGAATTGGCGAAAGTTAGTTTTTGGTAATTTCCGGTCGGTAGAGGAAAATAGACTATCGGGTTCGGAATGGGATTCCGGAAGTTGGAGCAGGTCCGTAGTGTCATTTTGTGTATGTGTGCAAAATTTCAGGTCAATCGGAGGTGTTTTGGTTGGTTTCGGCGTAGTTGGTGAAATTTGAAAGTTTCAAAGTTCATAGGCTTGAATTTGATGTAATTTTGGTGTTTTCATGTAGTTTTTGGGGTTTCGAAGGCTCGCCTTAGTTAGAATAATGTTGTGGGGTGTGTTGGTATGTTTGGTTGGGGACCCGAGGGGCCCGGGATTGATTTCGGATGGTTGGCGGAGTTTTGAACTTGGAAAATTACAGCAGATGGCTGCTGGTGTAAGTTTCTGGTGTTGGCCGCACCTGGGGAAGGGTAGCCGCAGGTGCGAAAGGAGGCTAGGCAGAGGGAAATCCACAGGTGCGAAAAGTTGGCCGCACTTGCGAAGCCGCAGGTGCGAGGATTGGTCTGTTAGTGGGATTGCATAGGTGCGCACCTGGGACCGCAGGTGTGGGTTCGCAAGTGCGATTAAGTGTCCGCAAGTGCGGAATTGCTGGGCAGAAAAGTATAAAAGAGACCTCCGTGAAATTTTATTCATTTCACCATTGTTGTATGCGGTTGGAGCTCTTTTGAAGGCAAATTTAAGAGAAAATTCGTGGTTCTTCAGTGAAGGTAAGTTCCCGGGTTGTTAAAGTCGTTTCTATGCTATTTTGTTCGGATTAGGCTTGTAAATTGAAGGATTAAAGTAGGAAAAGGTTGGGAAAAATGGGTGGAGGATTGGAAAATTCTTTTGGCAATTTGGGTAGGCAATTGTGGTGCGATTGTGGTGTTTTTGGTATGTGTAGAATCGTGGGGGGATGAGGATTCTAGTGATGTAAAATTTATCGAATTCCGAGATGTGGGCCCGGGGCTTGGGTTTGGCCGAATTTCGAGATTCTTGTATAATTTGATAATTTTCGATTGGGTTTCATTCCTTTAGTATATATTAATGATGTTAAACTGGTTTTGGCTAGATTCAGAGAAATCGGGAGCCAATTTGAGGGGCAAGAGCATAGCGGATTAGTGTTGTGTCCCGGTAGAGGTAAGTAATGGTTATAAATCTTGTCCTGAGGGTATGATACTCCGGACTACGTATTTCCCACTGATTTTAGAATGGCGCGCATGTCCGATGACGAGTATGTGGCACGCACTGATTTTTTGATTGGACTAGGTCCTCTCCGCGGCAGATAATGAGTTGCATATTTTACTCAAAACCTTATGTAAAATTATGTTCTAGAGGTTGTTGAAATATTTGGGCTATAAGCCGTGTTTGGGGCCTCGTGCCGATCTGTTTAGACCCCTTAGGGGCTTTTTACTGCTGTTTTCCTTACTATTTATTGATGATTTCACTCAGTCACATTGTGCTTACTATTTTCGAAACTCAGCCTGATTTACACTACTTGAGATTTAAAAATGATGTTTTGGGTCGAGTACCCTGTTTTACTGATTCGCCCGAGGGGCTTTTGAGAGGTTTTGCTGAGTGAGGCCGAGGGCCTTATTGTGAGGTTATGATACGCCACGAGGTGACTTGATATTAGTGCTCGGGCTGAAGGAGCCCCTCTGGAGTTTGCACACAGCCCCAGTGAGCGCACTGAGTGCCGAGTGACGAGTGATTCGGAGGCATGAATGACTGTGAGGTATGCCCGAGGGGCAGATTATGAGTGATGGTGAGGTATGCCCGAGGGGCTGATTATGAGTGACTGTGAGGCATGCCTGAGGGGCTGATTATGATACATGTTTTTGCCCGAGGGGCTACTTATGATTTTTACTACTTTCACTCTGAACTTATGAAACATGTTTTGGCCGAGGAGCCTCTTTATGATTCATTTCATTTTCATACAAATCTTTCGGTTTGGAGTTGTAGAAAATATACATTTTCCAAAGGATTTTTCTGAAGTTGGTTTTAAGGCATAATGATTTCATATATCTATGTTTATACTGTTGGAAAGTAAGGCTGTGCATATTGTGAATTGATGACATTGATTTTTATGTGCTCTCTTGCCTCTTAGACTTGATTTATTTTCATTACTACTGAGTTGGCGTACTCAAATTACTCCCTGCACCCTTGTGTGCAGATTCAGGTGCAGATACCGAGCATTAGCTATCTATTCCGTGCGGAGTCGGAGTGCGGGATATAGAGGTAGCTGTTCAGCGTTCGCAACATCTCTGTTTTCCCTTCTTGTTGTATCTAGCTATTTATTCGGAGGTTTTGTATTGTAATAGTATACCTTTGGCTTATCTCTCTTAGATGCTCATGACATGTTGGCTCTGGGTTCTAGTGGTTGGTTGCACTATTTATTGGCCTAATGTATTTAGTAAACTCTGTACATTTTATGAAATGCTTGAAATTGATTGTGATTTTGAAAGAAACTGTATGGGATTATTGGCTATCCTAGTTCCACGATAGGTGCCATCACGACCGGTTTAGGATATGGGTTCGTGACATAGAGGGCATTGGCAAGGTGTGGAAAAATGCCCTGTGCGATCGCATGGGCTTTTCTGCGTTCGCACAGGGGTGATTTGTGGCCTGACCTTGTTTGTTCTCTGCGTTCGCACCCCTCCCCCGCAATCGCACAGGCCTGGACCAATTATTCTCCACGATCATAAGTCCCCTTGTGCGATCGCACACATGGAGCAACTGGGCAATGTTTGTTTTAAACGGGACTTAGTCCCATTTTAGCCATTTTCTTCACTTGTGGCGATTTTTGGAGCTTTCAAAGAAGAGATTTCACCTAGCAACTGAGAGGTAAGTGATTCCTATTATAATTTAAGTTGAATACTTGAATTTTTATGTAGATTAACACACTAATTAGTGGAAAATCATGGGTTAGAGTGAAAAACCTAGGTTTTATGGAAAATGGGAGAATTTCCAAGAAATTTGCCATGCAATCTGATGTGTGGCTAGAATTCGTGATTTTAAGCATTATATACCTCGCATTTTATGTGCTTTAATGATAAAATACACGTCGTATGTGCTTAATATGGTTTATTTTATGTGTAGGTGAATTGGAAATGGAAACGGGGCTAAACGGATGCAAATACGTCGAAGAATACGCGAGAGGGGACACCCGGGGGATCGCCAGGCGCCAAGCCAAACAGCCTGGGGCAGCCTGGCGTTACCCAGGCGTTAGACCCATAACGCCTGGGGGGACCAGGCGTTACCCAGGCCTTAGGGCTGTAACGCCTGGCCCTGCCTGGC
>ML396716.1:25818-57289 GCA_005239525.1 Nicotiana knightiana | reverse complement strand
ATATATATATATATATATATATATATATATATATATATATATATATATATATCCACCCTATGTCAAGGATGGTCAAGCACACACCCTTCGCCGAAAATTATAGCGCATATATAAGTCAGATACAGCTTCATATGGCTATATATTATATTTTAAACACCCTTAACACAGTTGAGTGAAGCGATTCAGGGTGTTCAAAGTGAATTGTTGTTCACGGTTTCAAAGTTTTACCCATTTTATTTGCCAAAACTAAACGGAGACCATCATGTATGGTCTATTTGATTCTCTTTCAATCTAAAAAATTTCTAATAAAACAACGCTTAAAACTTAAAATTTTTGTAGAAATAAACAACTAATATTAAAAGTAAATTTTTAACTAAAAGTTATTTTTTAAATAAATTTTATAATTTAAAAGTCAATCTCTACAAAAAAATTCTTCAACGAAAGCTATTTACAAACTACAAATCCTCTCAACTCTCTCTTTCCTTTAGTTTTATACTTACTTTTATTAGTAAAATTTTTAATGTTTTCTTTTTTTAATTTTAATTTTGATTTATCAAATTATAGTCGTATTAATTTTTTCTTATTGTTTAGCTAAATGATACGTAGTTTACTCTAATATTTTGGTACCCCATTCATTGACAAAAATAATTATTGACTTGTTTAAAGTTTGAATACCCTTGAAGGATTTTCTGGACAGAATATTCTGCCCAAAAGTCGGCTCCAAGATAGAAAAATGAGATTAAATGAGCAAATCCCGTTTGGCTAGCATATATATATTCTGTCCATTCGATTTTTCACACCTTCGGAACTCCTTGCGCTTTTGCGGCTCTGTTTCTACTGAATCGTGACTAACACCTGACTAGCTTTGCTCGCATCCTCGTAGTTCACAACTACAAAAATAATCTGTTCATGAAAACTCCCAGTCTCAAAATCCATGAGGTGCACCAATTACCATATCTGACCCTAATTCCCCCACTCAAATATATAACACATCCCTGATGCTCAATCATTCCACGAGGGATACCCCCCATAATTCCTCTGTGTCACCAAGAAACCTTTAATATCAGCAGTCGATCCAACAAGAGAGTGTCTTAACACTAATGAAGCACCCTCATTCAAACACATTGTCCTTAATTAATGTATACTTTCATCCAGCCAATCAATAGTGGTATCCTTTACCTAATAATCTGAAACTGCCAGTTCTGACCTTCCTTCCAGAACTGAACCGTGACCTCACATATGCCACTCTCCACCATACACAAAATACCGCATACGCTATGTGATCCTATGATAAATATGAGAACTTCATGCTCCCTTCCTAGCCACAACAACTAGGTACCCAACTAGCCAAGAACTTTCCATTCGATCCCATCTAGAAACAAAATCACTATACATCACCTGGCCCTCACGCCCATAGAAATATACATCTCCAACCGTGGTAGAAACCATTAAGAACTCCCGAATCACACTTGTACAACACCAAACCGTCAGGACTGAATCCTTCTAACTCAACCAAGCTACGCATGCAACCAAATTCTAAGAGAATTGCTAATAAACACATGTAACAACTCATTACCTTATAAACACCCAAATAACTAACCATATCCCTTATAATCCCGATCCAACCTACTACCAAGTTGTCCTATTTATTCAAGTTCCTTCTGACTTACCTTCGAGTTGATACTTCTTCTTGCAATAATACCACAATTCTCAATCCCGACTCACCGCACGAAACCCGAGCATAAAAATATAGCGTCTAAGGCTCATAAGCCGCTAAATACTCCCTCAATTATCCCCAAATGAACCACATTAGAAATACTTACCCTGTAGAGACTTCCTACGAATTTAAAGTCATTACCTTCAGTTTCCTGATACTGATGGATAGAATCCATGATAATGCAAATACACCACAAGCCTAGATACCTTTCTCGTAAATCTCAGTTCTAGCCCTTCTCACACATTGGACATCCTCGATTGCTACATATAACCTTGAATCTGTCTGAACTATTCTCGAACGCCATTTACTCTACGAAATTTCAATTACACTAACCAAGTAAACAGGACGACCTGACCCCGCTTGTAATCTACATACTAGGAAAGTAACTCACACCTTTGAAGATACAAGCACGCTCATACATTGCACACTCTACACTTACCAGTACAAATTCATCATACAATGAACTCCACTATCCGTAAAGTGCATTACAACTTGTATCGAAGAAATTTCCATTACTCGAGCCATTCCCAGACTCCACCTCTGCAGGTCATAACTGATTCACCAATATACCTCGAACTGAAACGAATAAAACACATAATCATGTAATCAACTTATCAATAACGAACTCCCCCACTTGGCTCAAAGACAAGGATCACGACAAACAAGACTCTGCCCACACATTATCACTGCCACCATGCTGTGGTGGGATTCAACTAAATCCTCCATAAGCTTATATGACCCAAAGCATCTAACACTCAAATCAATTGTCAATCTCGCATCCACCATTGTGATGGTCATGCCAACTCCCACAAGCGATCTAAACTCAAATTGCAACATGCATCATTTACTGATAGAGAGAACTTACTACAGATAAACATAAGGGTCACACACCTCAGGACAACCCGCAATAAATACCCCTACCTGCTAAATCTCAAAATGTTATCTCCCTATACACTTCCGAATATCATAGCTATCACACAATCACTATACCTTCCTACAGTAGAACATAACCACTGCCTGCCCTCGAGACATCCCATAAGCGATAAAAGAACCTGAAGTTGATGGCAATACTAACATTTGAGCTGTGGTCTAGGAATTTTTGAGCTTCTGGAAGCTCCACTCACACTCATTTGACCACATAGATACCTTTTCTAGACACCTCGTGTCCCTAGAATGCTACTGAACTAAGCCAACAATTCACACTTGGAGAACTTCGCACAAAGCTTCTCCTCCATATACCCTTGTAATACCATCATCAAATGCCGAGTATGCTATCCCTGGCTACGAGAGTACGGAAGGATGCCATCAATAAATACAATGATAAAAGAGTTATAACACGGCTGAATACACCGTCAATCAAACACATGAACGTTGCTGGGGAATTGATAAACTCAAAAGACATCACCAAGAACTCATAACACAACAGAAAAATCTACTTCACTCCACAACTAAACCACACGAGAGGTCTTTTAGTACACTCACAACTCGAAGCCATATCCTAACTCAATATAGACGTCAAATACTTAATGGTTCTTGCCACATTTCCCGCTAGTCCATTCTTGCCACAATCAAACAACCTGAACACATCTAACTATCAATCAAACTCACCACGTAGTCATCTATTCACAAAGTTCCATCAATAAGGACACGAACGGACCTATAAGTCTCCAATACATATGCTCACACAAATGAAATCTCAGCACTCAAGCTACAGACAAAAAATTCGGCCTCAATCCTCCAGACTAGCCCCGAGCATGCTAAAATCACATCCCATTCATGGAATTCACAAACCATCGGTGCACGGCTGATACCGAGCGCTCACGTGCGCGTTTGAATACATGAAAGGAGTTCAAAGAATCACGCTTCGGGTTGAATCAATGGATTCGCACGATAAGAGTTCGAGAATGTGATATTTTTCCTAAAGGTTCTGCAACCTCTCGAAGATAAGTACAGACGTCTCCGTACCGATCCGCAAGACTCTACTAAACATGCTCCTGACTGGTGAGACCTAGTTAACCTAGCGCTCTGATACCAACTTGTCACGCCCCATTTTCGGAGTCGTGATGGCACCTGTCGTGGAACCAGGCAAGCCACCCATTTTATCTAACTCAATACATTTTCCAATAAAATATCCTTCTTAACAAGTCTGTGGATAAAAATTATAATAAATCAAAATTTGGAAACCAGTTTATTAAATTCAAAACCCAAATCCTACAAACCCGGATCCAGTGTCACACAGTCGTGACCTGCTAATACTTAATACAACCAAAAGAAATGACCAACATAGTCTGAAAATAAATACGACGGAAGAAAGGAAGAGAAGACGAGATCACGATTGCCAACTACTACCTCGTCAACTCTGATGAAACTGCTGCTACTCACTGACCAGAGCTGAATCCTGTTGTACCTGGATCTGCACACAAGGTGCAGGGGGTAACGTGAGTACACCAACTCATTATTAACGAAACCAAACTACGGGCTGAGAGGTAGTGACAGACTAAACCTCCGATAATTCGAACAACAGTATATGACTGGGTCATGACAGTAATATATCAGGAAATAAACACGATCCATCAACATATGTCTGTAAGTCTGCATCCTAGCATGAACTCATATCGAATCAAGAATGATGTATACTCAGTAATCAAACTCTCATAAGGTGGTCCACTTAGTACTAGACTACGGCCTCCCGGCCCAGGGAAGTCCATCCCGGATATTACATAAACACAAGTGACACTGTCACCTAGTATTGAGGAAAAAGGTCGATCCAGCCACCACGGAGAAGATCCATCTCCGGAACATAATACCCACGGAGGAAATCCATCTCCGGAACATAAGACCCACGGAGAAAATCCATCTCTAAAACATGAGACCCCGGAGAAGATCCATCTCCGGAACATAACACTCGGACAAGATCCATGTCCAGGGAAATTCATCCCTCAATATCTATGCGCTCACTGAGGGTGTAAAGGCTCCAGAGGGGCTCCTTTCAGCCCAAGCGCTATATCAAGCCAACGAAGGCATGATTCCAGGATCGCTACGGTGTGCAATCCAACCTCGTAACTGTCTCAAAACCAGGCTCCAAGACTCACTCAGTCAGTACCTTCCAGTCTCACTCACAATGCTCTAACATATGAATTTCAGCCCAAACCAATGATAATATAGAATAAACTAGCAACTTACGAGACTAAGGCATGAAACATATACTATAACAGGACTGAGTACATGAAAACAATAATCACAGATATAGACAACAATAATCGACCGTTCTGGTCTTAACATATCGGCGTGAAGCCTTAACATTTATACTTAGCATGATTTCTATTTCGTTCAAGGTAATTACCACCTTTACAACACAAATATCAACCTGAGATAACCATTAGACAGTACAAATATTCGGTGTACGCCCGCATGCCCGTCACTTGGTAAGTGCGTCACCTTAATTAACATCATATATCAAATAGTTTAGGGTTTCGAACCCTCAGTTCCAAGTTTGAAACCGTTACTTACCTCAAAACCGGCTAATATACTACTCCGCAGTACCCTTGCCTCTAAATTCGACCTCCGAGTGCTCCAAATCTACCAACAATCAGATGTATATCATTATAATATGCTAAGGAACTAATCCCAATCGAAATGTATCAACAATACTCAAAAATCCCGAAATTGGTCAAACCCGATCCCCAGGCCCATGTCTCGAAACTCAGAAATTTTTACACCAAACAGTTCTTCATCATCTCGCGAGTCCGTACATATAAAGAACACTAAATTAGGAGTCCAAATGACCCCTCAAATCCCCATTTTAAAGACTCTTAATCCCAAGCCCTAATTACCCAATTTACACTAATGTTTCCCTAATTTTCCACTATACATCCGACCTTTAATCACATATAAACGAGTTTAGAGTCCAAAAATCTTACCTCAATAAAGAACTATCGAATCCCCTCTTCAAAACCCTTCAAAAGCTTCAAATCCGGATAAAATATTGAGAAAGATGACTAAAATTCATGAAGGCATGTTTTTATACTCTCTGAACAGTGGTTCCGCACCTGCGACCACTTACGCGCACCTGTGGAACCGCACATGTGGTTCCAGGTGCGCACCTGCGGAAAGACCCCAAAGTCCTCAGCCTCCGCACCTGCACTCGACCTCCCGCACCTGCGACTTCGCAGGTGCGGCAATTTCCTCGCACTTGCGCAATCGTCTCACTCAGCCAAACATCCGCACCTGTGGTGCCACATCCGCTTCTGCGGAACCGCACCAGCGGCTCCCCATCCGCAGGTGCGAAAACACCAGCAACAGCAACATCAGTAGTGACAAAAACCATTCCAAACTCCCCATTAACCATCCGAAACCATCCCGAACCCTTGGGACCCTAACCAAACATACCAGTGCATCATATATGATCATTCAAACTTAGTCGAGCCTCTGAATATCATACATAACATCAAAACCTCAAAAACACATCGAATTCAAGCCTATGAACTTTGAATTTTCTAAATACCACCAACGATGCCGAAACTACCCAAAACAACTCCGATTGACCTGAAATTTTTCAGACATATCCTAAATGACATTACGAACCTGTTCCAACTGTCGGAGTTCCATTCCGACCCCGATAGCTTATTTTCCACTGCCAATCGGAGGTCGCCAAAAACCAACTTTCGCCAATTCAAGCTTAATTCTACACCGGACATCACAAAAATACTCCGAACACACTCCTAAGTCCCAAATCACCTAATGAAGCTATCCGATCCATAAAATCCGCATTCCGAGATCGTTTCTCAATAAGTCAACTCTCAGTTGACTTTTCCAATTCTAAGGCTATTTTTAAAGACTAGGTTACTGAATTCTCATTTAACCATTCCACTTTCAAGCCTATCGACTCTAACACATCAATAATAGAATAACCAATCCATGACAAGTCAATGACAGCAATAAAAAATGCAAGTTCTACGTAACGACAGACCGAGTCGTTACATTGTCCCCCACTTAAACATACGTTCGTCCTCGAACGTGCCTAGAGTTATTCCAACACCACCAAAATTTGTTGTGTAACCTTTCATGCACATATTCGGAGGTGATCCCATGTCACCTTAACCCATCTACGTCCGATAACACAACATAACTGAAATTTCATTATCAAATCCTGACCCATAACCTTAAAACCAAGTTTCCACTTCTGAAATAATTTGCAAGTTCAAATTTCCACGACTATAAGCTGAAATAGTCTGAACACGTTGTATCAACCCATATTCGTAACCCAATATGAAATCACATAATATACCGCGTGGCTCAACCACTCATAGTGAAAACTCCTAACCACAATAGTTGTTCAAATAACTCAGTACCGGTACATACCCTCTTATCAAACCATGCCTCATTCTAACACTTCCATATACTGCCGACGATGAAAGAAACATGTATAAACTAGTAACCATTCTCCCAATCAGTATCAATACCATCCAGAGCCATAACTTGTGAAACGTGTGCACTCAATGACCATATACCAAGAGTTCAATTCATTAAATAAAGAAGACTCGCACGAGAGGGCTATCCTGCCACTAACACTTACTATTACCATATCATACTAAAATCCTGATACACATCGTGAAACCATATCACACAAATCCGACACCGAGGATCATACCTCTACCTAACCGAGCTGCAAAGCGTGATCCTATCCAACCGCTGGACCACATGACACACTCTAAACAACCTTGCTCAAAATCAATAACCATGCAAAATTCGACATTAATTACTCAAAGTGCATTGCCATAATCACGGGAAATCGGACCATACCGTGCCACCCGAACAAGAAAGAACATTACCAACACGTCTCAATTCTGCAACACCCAATTACTTACCTTACTCAAATCTCGCTATACAGCCTCGATAGGACTACATCATATGCACATATATAACCAACGATCACAACTACTCGAACACCGAAAGGTAACTCATATATCACTCCAAAACACGAATAAGCTCAATGAAAATCGAATGGTACATCCCTCAACAATAGCATTTCGGAGTTAACAATTCCGACTCGGTGCAGACCACACACCCATACCAGCCTACCAATTACTCTAAGTCAACTCTAGTCGCCCACAACAGGTAGATAACTCTCTGAATGTTCATAATGACTGAATCATGACTAACACCTGGCTAGCTTTGCTCGCATCCTCATAGTTCACAACTAAGAAATTAATATGTTCATGAAAACTCCCAGTCTCAAAATCCATGAGGCGAACCAATTACCATATCTGACTCTAATTCCACCACTCAAATATATAACACATCCCTAATGCTCAATCATTCCATGAGGGATACCCCCATAATTCCTCTGTCACCAAGAAACCTTGAATATCAGCAGTCGATCTAACAAGAGAGTGTCGTAACACCAATGGAGCACCCTTATTCAAACACATTTCCTTAAACACATTGTCCTTAATGAATGTATATTCTCATCCAGCCACCCAATAGTGGTATCCTTTACCTAATTATCTGAAACTACCAGTTCTGACCTTCTTTCTAGAACTAAATCGTGACCTCACATATGCCACTCTCCACCATACACAAAATACCGCATACGCCATGCGATCCTATGATAAATATGATAACTTCATGCTCCCTTCCTAGCCACAACAACTAGGTACCTAACTAGCCAAGAACTTTCCATTCGATCCCATCTAGAAACAAAATCACTATACATCACCTGGCCCTCACGCCCGTAGAAATATACATCTCCAACCGTGATAGAAACCATTAAGAACTCCCGAATCACACTTGTACAACACCAAACCGTCAGGACTGAATCCTTCTAACTCAATCAAGCTACGCATGCAACCAAATTCCAAGATAATTGCTAATAAACATTTGTAGCAACTCATTACCTTATAAACACCCAAAGAACTAACCATATCCCGATCCAACCTACTACCAAGATGTCCTATTTATTCATGTCTGTTCTGACTTACCTTAGAATTGATACTTCTTGTTGCCATAATACCACAATTCTCAATCCCGACTCACCGCACGAAACCCGAGCATAAAAATATATCATCTAAGGCTCATAGGCCGCTGAATACCCCCTCAATTATCCCCAAATGCACCATATTAGAAATAATTACACTGAAGGGACTTCCTACGAATTTAAAGTCATTACCTTCACTTTCTTAATACTGATGGATAGAATCCATGATAATGCAAATACACCACAAGCCTAGACACATTTTCCGTAAATCTCAGTTCTAGGAAAGTAAACCACACCTTTGAAGCAACAAGCACGCTCATACATTGCACACTCTACACTTACCAGTACAACTTCATCATACAATGAACTCCACTATCCGTAAAGTACATTACAACTTGTATCGAAGAAATTTCCATTACTCGAGACATTCCCAGACTCCACCTCTATAGGTCATAACTGATTCACCAATATACCTTGAACTGAAACCAATACAACACATAATCATGTAATCAACTTATCAATAATGAACTCCCCCACTTGGCTCAAAGACAAGGATCACAGCAAACAAGACTATCCCCACACTATCACTGCCACCATGTTGTGGTGGGATTCAACTTAATCCTCCATAAGCTTATATGACCCAAACCATCTAACAGTCAAATCAATTGCACATCTCGCATCCACCATTGTGATGGTCATGCCAACTCCCACAAGCGATCTAAACTCAAATTGCAACATGCATCATTTACTGATAGAGAGAACTTACTACAGATAAACATAAGGGTAACATACCTCGGGACAACCCGCAGGAAATACCCCTACCTGCTAAATCTCAAAATGTTATCTCCCTATACACTTCCGAATATAAGAGCTATCACACAATCACTATACCTTCCTACAGTAGAACAAAACCACTACCTGCCCTCGAGACATCCCATACGCGGTATAAGAACCTGAAGTTGATGGAAATACTAATAGTGGAGCTGTGGTCCAAGAATTTTTGAGCTTTTGGAAGCTCCACTCACACTCATTTGACCACATAGATACCTTCGTTGGACACCACGTGTCCCTAGAATGCTACTGAACTAAGCCAACAATTCACACTTGGAGAACTTCGCACAAAGCTTCTCCTCCCTATACCCTTGTAATACCATCATCAAATGCCGAGTAAGCTATCCCTTGCTACAAGAGTACGGCAGGATGCCACCACTAAATACAATAACAAAGGAGTTATAACACGGCTGAATACACCGGCAATCAAATACATGAACGTTGCTGAGGCATTGGTCAAACCAAAAGAAATCACCAGGAACTCATAACACAACAGAAAAATCTACTTCACTCCACAACTAAACCACACGAGAGGTCCTTCAGTACACTCACAACTCGAAGCCATATCGTAACTGAATATAGACGTCAAATACTTAATGGTTCTTGCCACATTTCCCGCTAGTCCATTCTTGCCACAATCAAACAACCTGAACACATCTAACTATCAATCAAACTCACCACGTAGTCATCTAGTCACAAAGTTCCATCAATAAGGACACCAACGGACCTATAAGTCCCCAATACATATGCTCACACAAATGAAATCTCGGCACTCAAGCTACAGACAAAAAATCCGGCCTCAAGTCCTCCAGACTAGCCCCAAGCGTGCTAAAAGCACATCCCATTCATCGAAGTCACAAACCATCAGTGCACAGCTGATACCGAGCGCTCACATGCGCGTTTAAATACATGAAAGGAATTCAAAGAATTAGGCTTCAGGTTGAATCAATGGATTCGCATGACAAGATTTTAAGAATGTGAGATTTTTCCTAAAGGTTCTGCAGCCTCTCGAAGATAAGTACAGACGTCTCCGTACCGATCCGCAAGACTTTACTAAACGTGCTCATGACTAGTGAGACCTATTTAACCTAGCGCTCTGATATCAACTCGTCACGGCCCATTTCCAGAGTCGTGATGGCGCCTGTCGTGGAACCAGGAAAGCCACCCATTTTATCTAACTAAATACAATTTCCAATAAAATATCCTTCTTAACAAGTCTGTGGATAAAAATTATAATAAATCAAAATTTTCAAACCGGTTTATGAAATTCAAAACTCAAATCCTACAAACTCGGATCCACTGTCACATAGTCATGTGCTGCTAATACTTAATACAACCAAAAGAAATTACCAACATAGTCTGAAAATAAATACGACGGAAGAAAGGAAGAGAAGACGAGATCACGATCGCCACCTTCTACCTCGTCAACTCTAATGAAACTGCTGCTACTCACTGACCAGAGCTGAATCCTGTTGTACCTGGATCTGCACACAAGGTGCAGGGGGTAACGTGAGTAGACCAACTCATTATTAAGGAAACCAAACTACAGGCTGAGAGGTAGTGACAGACTAAACCTCTGATAATTCGAACAACAGTATATAACTGGGTCATGACAGTAATATATCAGGAAATAAACACGATCCATCAACATATGTCTGTAACTCTGCATCCTAGCATGAATTCATATCGAATCAAGAATGATGTATACTCAGTAATCAAATTCTCATAAGGTGGTCCATTCAGTACTAGACTACGGCCTCCCGGCCCAGGGAAGTCCATCTCGGATATTACATAAACAAAAGTGACACTGTCACCTAGTACTGAGGAAAAAGGCCGATCCAGCCACCACGGAGAAGATCCATCTCCGGAACATAACACTCGGACAAGATCCATGTCCAGGGAAATCCATCCCTCAATATATGTGCGCTCACTAGGGGTGTAAAGACTCCGGAGGGGCTCCTTTCATCCCAAGCGCTATATCAAGCCAACGAAGGCATCATTCCAGGATCGCTGCGGTGTGTAGTCCGACCTCATAACTGTCTCAAAACCAGGCTCCAAGCCTCACTTAGTCAATACCTTCCAGTCTCACCCACAATGCTCTAACATATGAAAATCAGCCCAAACCAATGATAATATACAATAAACTAGCAACTTACGAGACTGAGGCATGAAACATATACTATAACAGGACTGAGTACATGAAAACAATAATCACAGATAGAGACAGCAATAATCGACCATTCCAGTGTTAACATATCGGCGTGAAGCCTTAACATTTATACTTAGCATGATTTCTATTTCGTTCAAGGTAATTACCACCTTCACAACACAAATATCAACCTGAGATAACCATTAGACAATGCCATAGGACGAGCCAGGCTACAAATATTAGGTGTACGCCTGCATGCCCCTCACTTGTTAAGTGTGTCACCTTAATTAACATCATATATCAAATAGTTTGGGGTTTTGAACCCTCAGTTCCAAGTTTGGAATCGTTACTTACCTCAAAACCGGCTAATATACTACTGCGCAGTCCCCTTTCCTCTAAATTCGGCCTCCGAGTTCTCCAAATCTACCAACAATCAGATGTATATCATTATAATATGCTAAGGAACTAATACCAATCGAAATCTATCAAAAATACTCAAAAATCCCGAAATTGGTCAAACCCGAACCCCGGGCCCACGTCACGAAACTCAGAAATTTTTATACCAAACTGTTCTTCATCATCTCGCGAGTCTGTACATATAAAGAACACTAAATTCGGAGTCCACATGACCCCTC
This sequence comes from Nicotiana knightiana, assembly GCA_005239525.1. Lineage (NCBI taxonomy): Eukaryota > Viridiplantae > Streptophyta > Magnoliopsida > Solanales > Solanaceae > Nicotiana > Nicotiana knightiana. The sequence goes on along the minus strand of ML396716.1, from coordinate 44,981 downwards.
AAATCCCCATTTTAAAGACTCTTAATCCCAAGCCCTAATTACCCAATTTACACTAATTTTTCCCTAATTTTCCACAATAAATCCGACCTTTAATCACATATAAACGAGTTTAGAGTCCAAAATCCTTACCTCAATGAAGAACTATTGAATCCCCTCTTCAAAACCCCTCAAAAGCTTCAAACCCGGATGAAATATTGAGAAATATGACTAAAATTCGCGAAGGCATGTTTTTATACTCTCTGAACAGTGGTTCCGCACCTGCGACCACTTACGCGCACCTGCGGAACCTCACCTGAGGTCCCAGGTGCGCACCTGCGGAAAGACCCCAAAGTCCTCAGCCTCTGCACCTGCGCTTGACCTCCCGCACATCCGGCTTCGCTGGTGCAGCAATTACCTCGCACCTGCGGAATCCTCTCACTCAGCCAAACTTCCGCACCTGCGGTGCCACATCCGCTCCTGTGGAACCACACCAGCGGCTCCCCATCCGCAGGTGCGAAAACACCAGCAGTGACAAAAACCATTCCAAACTCCTCGTTAACCATCTGAAACCATCCTGAGCCCCTCGAGACCCCAACCAAACATACCAGCGCTTCATATATGATCATTCAAACTTAGTTGAGCGTCCGAAACATCATACATAACATCAAAACCTCAAAAACACATCGAATTCAAGCCTATGAACTTTGAATTTTCTAAATTTCACCAACGATGCCGAAATTACCCAAAACAACTCCGATTGACCTGAAATTTTGCAGAAATATCCAAAATGACATTACGAATATGTTCTAATTGTCGGAATTCCATTCCGACCTCTATAGCCTATTTTCCACTGCCAACCGGAAGTCGCCAAAAACTAACTTTCGCCAATTTAAGCCTAATTCTACACCGGACATCTCAAAAATATTCCGAACACACTCCTAAGTCCGAAATCACCTAACGAAGCTATCCGAGCCATAAAATCCACATTCCGAGGTCGTTTCTCAATAAGTCAACTCTCAGTTGACTTTTCCAACTATAAGGCTATCTTTAAAGACTAAGTTACTGAATTCTCATTTAACCATTCCGATTTCAAGTCTATCGACTCTAACACATCAATAATAGAATAACCAATCCATGACAAGTCAATAACAGCAATAAAAAATGCAAGTTCTACGTAACGACAGACCGGGTCGTTACATTCTCCCCTACTTAAACATACGTTCGTCCTCGAACGTGCCTAGAGTTGTTCCAACACCACCAAAATTTGTTGTGTAACCTTTCATGCACATATTCGGAGGTGATCCCATGTCATCTAACCCCTCTACGTCTGATAACGCAACATAGCTGAAATTTCATTATCAAATCCTGACCCATAACCTTAAAACCAAGTTTCCACTTTTGAAATAATTTACAAGTTCAAATTTCCACGACTATAAGCTGAAATAGTCTAAACACATTGTATCAACCCATATCCGTAACCAAAGATGAAATCACATAATATAACGCGTGGCTCAACCACTCATAGCGATAACTCATATACACAATAGTTGTTCAAATAACTCAATACCGGTACATACCCTCTTATCAAACCATGCCTCGTTCCAACACTTCCATATACTGCCGACGATGAAAGAAACACGTATAAATTAGTAACCATTCGCCCGATCAGTATCAATACCATCCAGGGCCATAACTTGTGCAACTTGTGCACTCGATGACCACATACCAAGAGTTCAATTCATTAAATAAAGAAGACTCGCACGAGAGGGCTATCCTGCCACTAACACTTACCGTTACCACATCATACTAAAATCCTGATACACATCGTGAAACCATATCACACAAATTCGACACCAAGGATCATACCTCTACCTAACCGAGCTGCAAAACGTGATCCCATCCTACCGCTGGACCACATGACACACTCCAAACCACCTTGCTCAAAATAAATAACCATGCAAAATTCGACATCAATTACTCAAAGTGCATTTCCATAATCACGGGAAATAGGATGATACCGTGCCACCCGAACCAGAAAGAACATAACCAACACGTCTCAATCTTGCAACACCCAATTACTTACCTTACTCAGATCTCGCTATACAGCCCCGATAGGACTACATCATATGCACATATATAACCAACAATCACAACTCCTCGAACACCGAAAGGTAACTCATAGATCACTCCAAGACACGAATAAGCTCACTGACAATCGAATGGTACATCCCTCAACAATAGCATTTCGGAGTCAACAATTCTGACTCGGTGCATACCACACACCCATACCGGCCTACCAATAACTCTAAGTCAACTCTGGTCACCCACAACAGGTAGATAACTCTCTGAACGTTCATAATGACTGAATCATGACTAACACCTGACTAGCTTTGCTCGCATCCTCGTAGTTCACAACTACAAAAATAATCTATTCATGAAAACTCACAGTCTCAAAATCCATGAGGCGCACCAATTACCATATTTTTCCTTAATTAATGTATACTTTCATCCAGCCACCCAATAGTGGTATTCTTTACCTAATCATCTGAAACTGCCAGTTCTGACCTTCTTTCCAGAACTGAACAGTTACCTCACACATGCCACTCTCCACCATACACAAAATACCGCATACGCCATGCGATCCTATGATAAATATGAGAACTTCATGCTCCCTTCCTAGCCACAACAACTACGTACCCAACTAGCCAAGAACTTTCTATTCGATCCCATCTAGAAACAAAATCACTATACATCACTTGGCCCTGACGCCCATAGAAATATACATCTCCAACCGTGGTAGAAACCATTAAGAACTCCCGAATCACACTTGTACAACACCAAACCGTCAGGACTGAATCCTTATAACTCAACCAAAGTACGCATGCAACCAATTTCCAAGAGAATTGCTAATAAACACCTGTAATAACTCATTACCTTATAAAAACCCAAACAACTAACCATATCCCTTATTATCCCGATCCAACCTACTACCAAGTTTTCCTATTTATTCAAGTTCCTTCTGACTTACCTTCGAATTGATACTTCTTTTTTCCATAATACCACAATTCTCCATCCCGACTCACCGCACGAAACACGAGCATAAAAATATACCGTCTAAGGCTCATAGGCCGCTGAATACTCCCTCCATTATCCCCAAATGCCCCACATTAGATATACTTACCCTGAAGAGACTTCCTACGAATTTAAAGTCATTACCTTCACTTTCCTGATAGTGATGGATAGAATCCACGATAATGCAAATACACCACAAGCCTAGACACATTTCCCATAAATCTCAGTTCTAGCCCTTCTCGCACCTTGAAGATCCTCGATCACTACATATAACCTTGAATCCGTCTGATCCATTCTCGAATGCCATTTACTCTACGGAATTTCAATTATACTAACTAAGTAAACAGGACGACCTGACCCCGCTTACAATCCACATACTAGGAAAGTAACCCACACCTTTGAAGCAATAAGCACGCTCATACATTACACATTCTACTCTTACCAGTACAATTTCATCATACAGTGAACTCCACTATCCGTAAAGTACATTACAACTTGTATCGAAGAAATTTCCATTACTCGAGCCATTCCAAGACTCCACCTCTGCAGGTCATAACTGATTCACCAATATACCTCGAACTGAAACCAATACAACACACAATCATGTAATTAACTTATCAATAACGAACTCCCCCACTTGGCTCAAAGCCAAGGATCACAACAAACAAGACTATGCCCACACATTATCACTGCCACCACGCTGTAGTTGGATTCAACTAAATCCTCCATAAGCTCATATGACCCAGACCATATAACACTCAAATCAATTGTCAATCTCGCATCCACCATTGTGTTGGTCATGCCAACTCCCTCAAGCGATCTAAACTTAAATTGCAACATGCATCATTTACTGATAGAGAGAACTTACTACAGATAAACATAAGGGTCACACACCTCAGGACAACCCGCAGGAAATTCCCCTACCTGCTAAATCTCAAAATGTTTTCTCCCTATACACTTCCGAATATTATAGCTATCACACAATCATTATACCTTCCTACAGTAAAACACAACCACTGCCTTCCATCGAGACATCCCATAAGCGGTATAAGAACCTGAAGCTGATGGAAATACTAACACTTGAGTTGTGGTCCAGGAATTTTTGAGCTTCTGGAAGCTCCACTCACACTCATTTGACCACATAAATACCTTTGCTAGACACCACGTGTCCCTAGAATGCTACTGAACTAAGCCAACAATTCACACTTGGAGAATTTCGCACAAAGCTTCTCCTCCCTATACCCTTGTAATACCATCACCAAATTCCAAGTATGCTATCCCTGGCTACGAGAGTACGGCAGAATGCCATCAATAAATACAATTACAAAGGAGCTATAACACGGCTGGATACACCGTCAATCAAATACATGAACATTGTTGGGGCATTGGTCAACCCAAAAGACATCACCAGGAACTCATAACACAATAGAAAAATCTACTTCACTCCACAACTAAACCACACGAGAGGTCCTTCAATACACTCACAACTCGAAGCCATATCCTAACTCAATATAGACGTCAAATACTTAATGGTTCTTGCCATATTTCCCGCTAGTCCATTCTTGTCACAATCAAACAACCTGAACACATCTAACTATCAATCAAACTCACCACATAGTCATCTAGTCACAAAGTTCCATCCATAAGGACACCAACGGACTTATAAGTGCCCAATACATATGCTCACACAAATGAAATCTCGGCACTCAAGCTACAAACAAAAAATCCGACCTCAAGTCCTCCAGACTGGCCCCAAGAATGCTAAAAGCACATCCCATTCATGAAAGTCACAAACCATCGGTGCACGGCTGATACTAAGCGCTCACGTGTGCATTTGAATACATGAAAGGAGTTCAAAGAATTACGCTTCGGGTTGAATCAATGGATTCGCACAAAAAGAGTTCAAGAATGTGAGATTTTTCCTAAACGTTTTGCAGCCTCTTGAAAATAAGTACAGACGTCTTCGTACCGATCCGCAAGACTATACTAAACATGTTACTGGTGAGACCTATTTAACCTAGCGCACTGATACCAACTTTTCACGACCCATTTCCGGAGTCGTAATGGCGCCTGTCATGGAACCAGGCAAGCCACCTCCGGAACATAAGACCCACGGAAGTCCATCCCGGACATCACATAAACACAAGTGACACTGTCACCTAGTACTGAGGAAAAAGGCCGATCCAGCCACCACGGAGAAGATCCATCTCCAGAACATAATACCCACGGAGGAAATCCATCTCCGGAACATAAGACCCACGAAGAAAATCCATCTCCGGAACATGAGACCCATGGAGAAGATCCATCTTCGGAACATAACACTCGGACAAGATCCATGTCCAGGGAAATCCATCCCTCAATATATGTGCGCTCACTGGGGGTGTAAAGGCTCCGGAGGGGCTCCTTTCAGCCCAAGCGCTATATCAAGCCAACGAAGGCATCATTCCAGGATCGCTGCAGTGTGCAGTCCGACCTCATAACTGTCTCAAAACCAGGCTCCAAGCCTCACTCAGTCAGTACCTTCCAGTCTCACCCACAATGCTCTAACATATGAAAATCAGCCCAAACCAATGATAATATAGAATAAACTAGCAACTTACGAGACTGAGGCATGAAACATATACTATAACAGAACTGAGTACATGAAAACAATAATCACAAATAGAGACAGCAATAATCGACCGTTCCAGTGTTAACATATCGGCGTGAAGCCTTAACATTTATACTTAGCACGATTTCTATTTCGTTCAAGGTAATTACCACCTTCACAACACAAATATCAACCTGAGATAACTATTAGACAGTGTCATGGGATGAGCCTGGCTACAAATATTCGGTGTACGCCCGCATGCCCGTCACTTGGCAAGTACGTCACCTTAATTAACATCATATATCAAATAGTTTAGGGTTTCGAACCCTCAGTTCCATGTTTGGAACCGTTACTTACCTCAAAACCGGCTAATATACTACTCCGCAGTGCCCTTGCCTCTAAATTCGGCCTCTGAGTGCTCCAAATCTACCAACAATCAGATGTATATCATTATAATATGCTAAGGAACTAATCCCAATCGAAATGTATCAACAATACTCGAAAATCCCGAAAGTGGTCAAACCCGACCCCCAAGCCCATGTCCCGAAATTCAGAAATTTTTATACCAAGCATTTCTTCATCATCTCACGAGTCCGTACATATAAATAACACTAAATTCGGAGTCCAAATGACCCCTCAAATCTCCATTTTAAAGAATCTTAATCCTAAGCCCTAATTACCCAATTTACACTGATGTTTCCCTAATTTTCCACCATAAATCTGACCTTTAATCACATATAAACGAGTTTAGAGTCCAAAAACCTTACCTCAATGAATAACTATTGAATCCCCTCTTCAAAACCCTTCAAAAGCTTCAAATCCGGATGAAATATTGAGAAAGATGACTAAAATTCGCGAAGGCATGTTTTTATATTCCCTGAACAGTGGTTCCGCACCTGCGGCCACTTACGCGCACCTGCGGAACCGCACATGTGGTTCCAGGTGCGCACCTGCGGAAAGACCCCAAAGTCTTCAGCCTCCGCACCTGCGGCTCCCCATCCGCAGGTGCAAAAACACCAGCAACAGCAACATTAGCAGTGACAAAAACCATTCCAAACTCCCCGTTAACCATCCGAAACCATCCCGAGCCCCTCGGGACCCCAACCAAACATACCAACGCATCATATATGATCCTTCAAATTTAGTCGAGCCTCCGAAACATCATACATAACATCAAAACCTCAAAAACACATCGAATTCAAGCCTATGAACTTTGAATTTTCTAAATTCCACCAACGATGCTGAAACTATCCAAAACAATTCTGATTGACCTGAAATTTTGCAGACATATCCAAAATGACATTACGAACCTGTTCCAACTGTCGGAATTCCATTCCGACCCCGATAGCCTATTTTCCACTGCCAACCGGAGGTCGCCAAAAATGAACTTTCGCCAATTCAAGCCTTATTCTACACCGGACATCACAAAAATATTACGAACACACTCCTAAGTCTCAAATCACCTAACGAAGCTACCCGAGCCATAAATCCGCATTTCGAGGTCATTTCCCAATAAAGTTTACTTTTTCAATTTTAAGGATATCTTTAAAGACTAAGTTACTGAATTCTCATTTAACCATTCCGATTTCAAGCCTATCGACTCTAACACATCAATAATCGAATAACCAATCCATGACAAGTCAATGACAGCAATAAAAAAATGCAAGTTCTACGTAACGACATACCGGGTCGTTACACACGACCCAATTTTATTATAGGTCGTGATGGCGCCCAACATTGTTGTTAGGCAAGCCAACACTGATCAATTATAATTTCAATTAATTAAGCCAGCAGAATGAGTTCAAATATTACATGGTAAGGCCTCAGTCTACCCGGACATAAATATGCTTTAGGTACGTACGGACTCTCATCACCTCGTGTGTACGCAGCACCCACTACTAATAGTACATAATAGTTACATCACCTAGGGGTAGTTTCCCCCTTACAAGGTTATACATGAGACTTACCTCGCTCTGAGATTCCATAACTAGCTGCAACGCCACTCTAACACTCAACTCCAAGCCAAACGTTCTGAAACTAGTCAAACAATCACGGATACCAATAAAAATATACTCCAACATTATAATTAATAAATTTATAATACTTCCAAACTCCGCTCGAAAAGTCAATAAAGTCAACCCTCGATCTCACGTGCCCGAATTTCGAATGTTTTCAAATATAACCTTACGAACTCAAATATATAATTGATTCCTAATTCCATGTCCAATTTCATGGTCAAAATTCAAAATACCAAATTCTAGGTTTCTTTCAAAATCCCCTAATTTCTACTAATTTCCATGTTAAAATTTCATATGTGTTCATGAAATATAATTAAAAGTGATTTAGAAACACTTACCCCTAAGAGAAGGATGAAATAGCTCTCTAAAATCGCTCCAAAGTCGGCTCTAAGAGAGAAAAATAAGATGAAATGAGCAAATCCTGTTTGGCTAGCATATATATTCCGCACCCCCCGAACACCTTGCGCTTCTGTGGCTCTGCTTCTGCGGAAGCTACCTCTGATACCATGTTATCACAACCCAATTTCATGATAGGCCGTGATGACGCCCAACACCGTTGTTAGGCAAGCCAACACTGATCAATCTAGTGGTTTCCTACGTTTAATAAGTTTACTAAGTGGATAACGTTCCTCGTTGATAAAAGTTTTAGAAATTTACAGATTGTAAAGTAATCAAACGAAAGCAACTGAGTGCAAATAGAAATCATAAAAATAAATCCAAAATCATAAGTCTACTAGTGTGTGCCAAGACCTGGTGTCACAAGTATATGAGCATTCTAGTAGAATATACAAAAGAATACTAGTCTACTGTTTGAAAAGGAAGTAGACAGAAAATATAACAAAAGGAAGACTCCAGCTGCTGCAGAACGACTCGGAAAGTAGCTCACCGTGAAGTCTCAAAGTGTAAGTCAAGTGTGCGTGCCGGACTGATATCCAGATGCACCTGCCTTAGATCCTGCACATTTAAGTGCAGAAGTGTAGCGTGAGTACACAAACAACATGTACCCAGTAAGTATCTAGTCTAACCTCGAAAAAGTAGTGACGAGGGGTCGACTCCGACACTTACTAAGGGCCAATAATATAATAATATAAAGTGCTAACCAAACATGAATTATACAATGTTAATAGAACTCAAAACAGGAAATAAGTAAAAAATCTTTTTATTCGGGTAAGAACCAAGTCATTTCTTTTATCTAATCCTTTCACCTATCAAGTCCGAGAAACAATACCAAATATATAAGAGGTTCCAATATCTTTTCGCACGAGTTATGCCAGGGACGTACGATCTGATCCAAATATACATGTAAATATAATGTGCGATGTCGAGGGTCGAATGGCTCGAACCATATAATATATCAATAAATCCTGCCAAGGGGAACGACCCGCTCCCATGAGAGTAGTGAAAATTTACCCCGCTCGCAGAATATACTTGCGAAGCAGTTGAACATACGTTTTCTTAAATTATCATAACATTTCTCAATTCCTTTTAAAATAAGAAATTCAACTTGGAACTTTAGAAAAATATTGAAATTCTCAACCTCCGCTTTAATCCAACAATTAGTAAGCATAATCAAGCAACGGTATCAACAAATCATGGTGTAAGCCTAAATCTACCCGGACATAAGCACGAATAGTTGCTACGCACGGACTCTCGTCATATCGTGCATGTGTAGCACCCACAAATAGAAGTACATATTGATTTAAGTTCTCCTATGGGGTTAATTCCCTCTTACAAGGTTAGAAAAGAGACTTACCTCGTCTCAAAGCTTACTTCTCGGTTCAAGAATGCGCTCACACCCTCAAGTCGATGCCGAATCAATCCAAAACTAATCAAATAGTATATAAACTAATCAATACATGCTCAAAAGTTTGTATTCCAACAATTAAAGAGGTTACCCAACCTAAATGTAAGATTCTAAAAATTAACCCTCGGGCCCGCAGACCCGGATTCCGAAAATTATCGAAGAAAGTTGTTACCCATAACCTTAGGAACATAAATATATGATTTTCACTAAGTTCCATAACTATTTTCGTGGTAAAATCCCTTTTTTTTAATCAAAACCTAGGTTTTTCATCTAAACCCATGATTTACACAAATTTTTGTGTTAAAGTATACCCATAATCTATGTATTAAACTCACATTAGGTAGAAAATACTTACCTTCAAAATCTAGGTCGAAATCGCCTCCGTAAAAGCTCTCAAATCGCCCAAGAGTGAGAGAAATAGGTTAGAAATGGTCTAAGTCACGTATTAAATGAACCATTATGCCCAGCACTTTTCGCACCTGCGGTGGCTGGGCTGCCCTCGCTGTTTCTCTTCTGCGGCTCGTGTCTAGCACCTGCGGCTGTCCAAGTGCAAGTGCGGTTATGACAACAACTGGGAGCTTCAGCTGCTACTCCCAATTTCCACTTGGTCCGAGCCTCGTCCGATTGACACTTGGGGATCCGGGGCCCCGCCCAAACATACCAATAAGTTGGGAATCAAAAAACGGACTCGCTCGAATTCTCGAAACACCCGAAGCAACATTAAGACTAAGAATCACACCCCAAAACCAATTGAATCGAACTTATGAACTTCAAGTTCTTCAATTTACTCTCAATGCGCTGAAATGTACTTAAACTACTCGGATTGACACCAAATTTTGCGTGCAAGTATTAAAGGACATTACGAAACTATTCCCGGTCTCGAAATTCTATTTGGACCTCGATATCACCAAAAACTGCTCCAAACCAAATTTAAAGAACTTCTAAAACCTTCAAAGAACCAACTTTCACTATTAGGTGCCGAAACGCTCCCGATCATCCAAAACCTGATTCGAGCATACGCCCAATTCCGAAATCACCATACGAACATATTGAAACCGTCAAATCCCGATTCCGAAGTAGTTTACTCAAAATATTGACCGAAGTCAAACTTAGACTTTTAAGGCCAACTTAAAGAACCAAATATTTTGATTTCAACCCGAACCTTTCCAAATTCTCAAATTAACCATCCCTTCAAGTTATAAAACAATAAAAGCATATAGGGGGAGTCTTATTTAGAGGAACGGGATTCTAGAAAGTAAAACGACCGGTCGAGTCGTTGCAACACCCTTCGCAGAAAATTATACTGCGTATATAAGTCAAGTACTGCTTTATATGGCTATATATTATATTTTGAACACCCTTAACACAGTTGAATGAAGCGGTTCTAGGTGTTCAAAGTGACTTGTTATTCACGGTTTCAAAGTTTTACCCATTTTATTTACCAAAACTAAATAGAGACCACCATGTTGGTCTATTTGATTCTTTTTCAATCTAAAAGTTTTTTTAATAAGACAACTCTTCAAACTTAAAATTTATGTAGAAATAAATAACTAATATTAAAAGTAAATTTTTAATTAAAACTTATTTCTTAAATAAATTTTATAATTTAAAAGCCAAGCTCTACAAAAAAAATTTCAACAAAAGCTATCTACAAACTACAAATTCTCTCGACTCTCTCTTTCCTTTAGTTTTATACTTACTTTTATTAGTAAAATTTTTAATGTTGTCTTTTTGTTATTTTAATTTAGATTTATAAAATTATAGTCTTATTAATCTTTTCTTATTGTTTAGCTAAATGATACGTAGTTTGATCTAATATTTTGGTATACCATTGATCGATAAAAATAATTATTGACTTGTTTAAAGTTTGAATACCCTTGACGGAATTCCTGGCATATATATATATTTGAGAGGGATCCAGTTTATTTCCTTTGCATTTTTCATAACCAAAAAAAAATAGGAAAATTTTATTGTAGTATTTCTTTTTAAAAAATATTGGAAAAAAATGGACAAGTAATACGTATTATGTTCTTGGTTTCTGTTGGTTGTCTCCTTCATTACATCACACGTAAGGAGGAGAGAAAAAGAGACACACAATGGATCAAGAAAAATAATAGCGAGTGATCTAATTTCTATCTCTGCATGTTTGAACCACATCTCTAATTTCTAGTACTTCGATCCATTTTTCCGAAAAAAAAAAAAGAAGACAAAATCCGTTGTCCTTTAATTAAGAATATTGAGCAATGATGAAATCCATGTTGAGAAAACATTCATCACTTTGATCGTGAAAGAAAAAGAAGAATTATATAATGAAGGCATTGGAAGCAACCGTAAGGAAAACACAATTGGTAGCGAGAAAACGAGCACACACAATTTTCGGCACGTATGGACCAACTCAGGTAGATGATCAAGACCTTACCAAAGAAAAAGAATTAGAAGAAAATATTAATGAAGGTCACACGAATGGAGAATTATATCACTCAGAAAAATTTCTTCCAAATGGAGATTATTATACTGGATATTGGGTCGATAATGTACCTCAGGGACAAGGAAAATATTGGTGGACAGATGGATGTATGTACGTAGGAGATTGGTTTAGAGGTAAAATGATGGGAAAAGGTATATTTAGCTGGCCATCTGGTGCAATGTATGAAGGGAATTTCAAGAATGGTTATATGGATGGAAATGGAACATATACTGCACCAAATGGAGACACATTTAGAGGTTGTTGGTTAATGGATTTAAGACATGGACATGGTGTTAAAGAATATGCAAATGGTGATTGTTATGATGGGGAATGGTGTAGAGGATTACAACAAGGAAATGGGAAATATACATGGAAAAATGGGAATTATTATATTGGTGAATGGGAAAATGGTATAATTTGTGGGAATGGGAAATTATATTGGAGTAATGGGAATTTATATGAAGGGAATTGGGAAGATGGATTGCCTAAGGGGAAAGGGACATTTAGATGGGTTGATGGAAGTTATTATGTTGGTAATTGGAGTAGAGATCCAGATGAATTAAATGGTACATTTTATCCATCTGAATCTTTATTAGAAAGAGGAAATTTTGAATGGGATCCTCAACAAGTTTTCAATGTTGATTTGATGGGATGTACAATTTCTCCAAATGAGAAAGTTTCAATATTGCCTTCACACAAAAAACTCGCGGTTAGGATGTCATCGAAGCCTGTGGAAAACAACGTTAGTAGGCCGAGGAGGATGTCGATAGATGCAGCAGTAGATAAGGAATTTGGTAGAATGGAGTTGTCAGATGGAATAGGAACAACAACTACTACAAGTAATTCTTGTTCAGATATTGATGCCATGGTTAGTTTGCAAGAAGCTGATGGATATAAAGGAGGTAGTCCTGTTAGAATTCCTAAGGTTGTTAAAAGGCAAGGAGTCACCATTTCTAAAGGGCATAAAAATTATGAACTTATGCTCAATTTGCAGTTGGGAATCAGGTAGCTAAATTTACTTTATGTAGAGTTCTAGTTCTAGTTCCTGTTACATTTTCATTTCCTGTACTCCTGTCTTTTATACATGAAAAGCCTAAAGTACAATAACAATAACAAGTCCAATAATGTCCCGTAACTGGGGTCTAGAGTGGGTGGATAGTACGCACACATTACCCCTATGGTGAATGTAGAGAGAGACTGTTTCCAGTAGACCCTCGGCACGAGGAAAAATGAAAAAAGAGCAGTAGCAACAAGCAATAATGAGAACAAGATAAAAGAAAACAAGGCAAAAGGAACAACATGAGGATAGAAATTATAATATTCTAATTTCTAATACAAGACTGCCACTAATTACACTGGATGAAAAGCCTAAAGAAACTAGTGTAAATAAAAAACATTCACTATGTCAATTTATCAGTTATTTCAAGGTATTAACTCGCAAATAGTACAAGATATGAACCCTTGTAGTACCTTTTGCCTATATCTAAAGAGTTTTAGTTCTACGCACTGACGATGTAAGAGATATTTGTATAATTAGGTCACATAAACAGCACTTGCAGTTAACTCTATATAATAAACATTCATAAGTAGCTTGGAATAAATGGTAATTAAGTGACATGATATAATACGCCAAATTACAATGTTATATGCTTGTAATAAGCTTCTGTCGTCTTGCACATTTAGGCTGAGAAGAGTATGTTTTGTTTGTGTATGGTACCTTGTAATGTGAATAACCATATAGGCATACAGTACAAAAGCTTGGTCCTGTTCCAACACTTGATCTGGAGCCATCAGCTTTTGATCCAAAAGAGAAGTACTGGACAAGATTTCCGCCTGAAGGATCCAAACATACGCCGTGCCATCAGTCTTGTGAATTCAGATGGAAAGATTATTGTCCAAAAGTTTTCAGGTAATATTGCCTCAGCATACAATATTGTCAGCTTCATTTCTTAGTATACATATGATTGAACCAGAGTCTCAGAGACTTTTATCTGCAAAAAGAGAATAAGCATTTTCGACCAATATCTTGTTCAGGGCTTTAAGGATGTTATTTAAGATGGATGCAACAGAGTATATGTTGTCTATTTGTGGCCCTCTCAGAGAGCTAAGCTCCCCTGGAAAAAGTGGAAGTTTCTTCTACTTGACAAATGACGATAGATACATGATCAAGACAATGAAAAAGGCAGAAGTAAAGGTGAGATCTCTAACTTCCTCCATTATATATGTGCTTAATTGCAGCGAAGTAAGGTTCAAAGTTGTACTTTCCATCAGTAGCGACTTTAGAATTTAGAGTTAGTTGGTTCTGCTCTTTATACATGTGGCCATGTTCTTTTCTGACACACACGATCCGAGAATCATTATTCTTGATTATGAACTACATGATTGCTCTTCTGATTTTTCCTGTCAACGAGTGGTCATTAGGTACTTATAAGGATGCTCAACGCTTATTACAATCATTTTCGTTCTTTTGAGAACACCCTTGTGACTAAGTACTATGGCCTGCATTGCCTGAAGCTAAATGGACCAGCTCAAAAGAAGGTATTCACATAATAATAAATTGAAAAGTAGATTAGTTAAGATATTTAGTTGCACGAAATTATTCACCACTTAAAACTTTTAATCTGTTCAATGGCTTAGGTCCGGTTCGTGATCATTGGAAATCTTTTCTGCACCAATTACACTATTCATAGACGGTTCGACTTGAAAGGATCAACTTTTGGCAGGATTACAGATAAACCAGAATCAGAAATTGATACAACAACTACTCTTAAAGACCTTGATCTGAACTTCATATTCAGGTTACAAAAATCATGGTTTGAAGAATTCAGGAGGTAAAATTTGTTTCCTCAGGTTAACTCTCTACTATTCAACTTTGATATCAATACCAATATCTGGTCTTTAACTGTAAATATTATTTTGGTGTTGCAAGAAAGAACTCTTATCAGGGGTCGGCTTATAGTTCTGATTATGTGTTCAATTGAACCCGACGAGTTTTGGCATATACTATAACTTCATGGAATTAAGTTTAAATCCAGAATCCGTCTCTGGCTCTAATATTACTTTGAATTTACAGGCAAGTTGATAGGGATTGTGAGCTGTTGGAACAGGAAAGAGTGATGGACTACAGTCTTTTAGTTGGTGTTCATTTTAGAGAAGGAAATGCAACTGGTACTGGATATCAAACTCCTTCTGGTTGTAAGACACCTATTGGTAGGTGCTAATCTCATAACATTTGCATTTACATTTATCAATAATTGCAGAAATTATCTTCTAGCTTTTCTTCACTCTTTTGGACAACTCATGTCTTTTACCTGTTAACTGTTAGCTTTCCTCATAATCAAGGCTCAAACATTGTTGTAAAAAAACAAGAAAGTATGAACTTTTTAATGTTGCAGAAAATGGAAGCTCAGAAATTGAACCAGTTCATCGGTTTTCTCGATCAGATGTGGATCTATTACTCCTTAATGCTGCAGGGTAAGTTTTTCATCTGCCATAACATGTTAAAATACAACAATGGCGTATAATTATTTACACTGTCAATGTTGAACTCTCTATCTCAACCAGTCCAAATATAGCGTGATATTATCCGCTTTCGCCAAGCAAGAAAGCCGCATACTATTAAGAAATCCCTACACTTTAATCTTTACAGCTAGCAACGCGAGACGTTGTTCCTACCCCCAACACCATCTAATAATTGTAACGTCGTATTAAGATTTGAATTGTTGTAACTTAATTTTATGCAGGTTGACTAGCACAAGTTTGGGAGTAAACATGCCTGCAAGAGTTGAAAGGACAAACAGGAAAAATGATTTGGATTTTCAGCTAATAGGAGAACCAACAGGGGAGTTATATGATGTGACTTTATATTTTGGAATAATAGACATACTTCAAGACTATGACATTACCAAAAAGCTTGAACATGCATATAAGTCTATCCAATGTGACCCAAACTCAATCTCAGCAGTTGATCCAATGGCATACTCCAGACGATTTCGAGATTATATATTCAAAGTTTTTGTAGAGGACAATTAATAAGGAATATAGTAGTACTTGTATGACTGCATTTTCTTTTCTGAATTTGATGGGAGGACTCCAACAATTTTTTTTTTTTTTTTGCTGTTGAAGCTTTGAAGAAACTTATGCTTCATGGAATTTTGTCTTATAAATTTTGCCATTTTTATCATCATAGATATACACATATTTTGATAGCAATTGTATAGAGAAAGTTGTAAAAGGAACAATGCAAATTAACTTCGTTTTGATTCTTAGTTCCTTTTGTCAATTAATCTGAGCCCCTTAAACCTTATAGAGTGTCTTTTGATTCAGTTTGGTTCATGAACATATTTTATTTCGTACTTGTTCTTCAATGATATTTAAAAGTTATATTTCAAATTTGAACTCATTTGGGTTAAACTTGAGTGTTGAATCATGTGTTGTACTGTTAAAAATTGAAGAACAAGTTTATGCGTCGCAACTTAAAATTGAATTTCTGATGTTGCATTGAAGAGGTACAACTACTTAAGATTCGAATTTTCTGAAGTTCCATTTGAAAGATAGAAGAAGTTAAGATATGATTTATAAGTTGCATTGAAGATATTTATGAAGTTACCTTAATTAAGATTTAATTTTTGAAGTTGCATTTGAAAGATAAAATAACTTAAGATTTGATTTCTCAAGTTGTATTAAAGAGATATAACTATTGCAAATCCCGGTGAATAAATTTTGTTAATTTTCTCAAAGTGTCTCATCGTAGAGATAAGCAGTGGTGGATCCAGTATTCTAAAGTAATGGGTGCTCCACTGCTTCTAACTTAGATTGGCGTATAATATAAGTGTACCACAATTTGAAATTAAGTGGAAGTACTTAACTAAAAAACTGAATTAATATTACCATTACAAAAGAAATTAGATAGCTATTTTTCGGCAGTGAAAATACACTTTATTTTTTCAGTGATAATCGATAAAATGGAAGAAGAAAAGCAAATAACAAAAGGAAAAAAAAAAAGGGACATGTCACAAAACTTTATTTCGTCTAGATCTTTAATTAACCAGTTAGATTTGTTGTCGCTTCTGCTCCAACCAGCTATCCACCTTAATCTGATCTCTCGGCCTTTCAAATTTTAATCCAACCACAGGGGCGGTACGTACTAGGGGTTGCAAGGGGTTCAAATTACACTATATATATATATATTTCTCCCGACGAGTGTTGTACGTGTATAGCTAGTTATGTAAAATCGGCTTCCATTACTGGTCTCGCTAATATTCTATTTGGATCATTGTTACCCATCGTTTATAATATATTTTTTGTATCGTTTTATGAATACAACGTTTGGATAAATTGTATTGTTTGTTATTGGTAAACAACATTTTGTTGTTTGCTTTGACTGTATCGTCATGTACTGTAACTGATAAGTTTATTAAAATACCCTCAGTTGTTTAAATATTAAATTTATCAAGAGTTGCGCATAAAAATAATTTAAGGAAATATTGTTCTACTTATTTATCACCAAATATGTCTTATAAATAGATGAAGCAATTAAATTCCTGCGAATTCCAACAAAATTAGTGGAACAAGTTAATGATATTAAAAATAATAATAAGTACACTGAAAGAATACTGATCATCAAGTACTTATATCATAGAAATAAGAATCTCCAAATAATCATACATAATTTCAGCATAATAGGAGGTTAACTACTCAAAGAACTAGACCTTGTTGCAATACAATATGAGAATTAAACAGATGGTAACTAACAAAAAAATAAATAAGGAAAGAAGTATTTATAACTTAAAAGCAATAGCAAAAACCTGAAGAAAAAGTTAACTATCATTAGAAAAAAAATAAAGAACTATGATAAAGAAAGAAACGACAATTGGCATAACAAAGGAACAAAGATAATTAGAATTGGAGTTAAAAGAAAATTAGGAGAAAAAACGAAACAAAAGAAGGCAAAACACCCTTTGACGTTGGAGTTGAAAGCGACAGAGGTTTTGGAATAAAAGAGACGAAGACAAAGTAGGTTATAAGTTAGTTATTTGGAGTTAAAATAAAATAAAATTTAAAAAAGAAAATGTCACGACCCATTTTCATATTAGGTCGTGATGGCGCCTAACACTATTGTTAGGCAAACCAACACTGATTAGACTAGTGAATTCCCGTTTAAGTAGTTTATAAAATGGATAACACTTTCTCATTTGTTAAAAAAAGGTTTAGAAATTTACACTTTGAAGCATAATTAAAAGATAGCAATTAAGTGATAATTGTAATAATGTAACAATCCCAAAATCATAAGTCTACTAGTGTGTGTGCCAAGACTTGGTGTCACAAGTATGTGGGAAGTCTAGAAGAATAGACAAAAGAATACTAGTCTACTGTCTAGTAAAGAAATAGACAGAAATGAACAAAAGAAAAGACTTCAACTGCTGCAGAATGGCTCGGAAAACAGCTCATCGGGAAGTCTCTGAACCCAAGTCAAGCGTGCGCGCCGGACTGATAACCAGATACACCTGCCTCAGATCCTGCACATTCAAGTGCAGAAGTGTAGCATGAGTACATAAACAACATGTACCCAGTAAATATCTAGTCTAACCTCGAAGAAGTAGTGACGAAGGGTCGACTTTGATACTTACTAAGGATCAAAACATGATAATATAAAGTTCTAATTAAGCATGACATATATAATGATAATAGAGCTCAACATGAAGTAAATAAACAAATTTTTCTTTCAAGTAAGAAGCAAATCATTTCACTCATATATTCCTTTCACTTTCCAAGTCCGTGAAACACTAGTAAGTATAAAAAGGAATTTCGGTACCACCACGCACAAGTTATGCCGAGGACGTACAACCCAATCAAAATATATGTAATAGTACATTGTGCACTGCTGAGGGTCGAATGGCCCGAACCATACAATAATATATTCATAAATTCTGCCGAAGCAAATGACCAACTCCCGAGGGTAGTGGAAGATTTACTCCGCTCGCAGAATATATTTCCAAAGCGATTGCACATAAGTATTAACAATTTATCATAATATTCCTCAATATCTTTCATAATAGGAAATTCAACTCGTAACTTTTAACATATCAAAATTCTCATCCTTCACTTTAAGAAAACCAACAAGTAGAAAGTGTAATCAAGCAACGATACAAGAAAATCATGGTGTAGGCCTAAATCTACCCGGACACAAGCATGAATAGTAGCTATGCACGGACTCTCGTCACGTCGTGTGCA
>ML396716.1:1542-25125 GCA_005239525.1 Nicotiana knightiana | reverse complement strand
TCAAGAAATTGATAGCCCCCAAAAAAAAAAATAGAACCTATTATGATTTAAGTTCACCTAAGGGGTTAAATTCTCTCTTAGAAGATTAGAAAAGAGACTTATCTCGTCTTAAAGCCTACTTCCCAATTCAAAAATACTATCAAGCCTCTAAATTTGGTGCCAAATGACTCGGAACTAGTCAAACATTATATAAATTAATTAATCTATGCTCAAAAATGCATATCTCCACTATTAAAATGAATTTCCAATCCAAAGTGCAAGATTCCTAAAATTCACCTCGGGCCCACATGCTCGGATTTCGGAAATTTTTAAAGAAATTTGTTACCCACAACCCAAGGAACATATATATATGATCTTTACTGAGTTTCATAGTCCATTTCGTAGTAAAATCTCATTTTTATCAAACCCTAGGTTTTTCATCTAAGCTTCCATGTTAAATTTACCTATAATCTATGTATTAAACTCACATTAAGTAGAAATTACTTACCTCATAAATCTAGGTCGAAATCCCCTCCTTAGAAACTCTCAAATCGTCCAAGAATGAAAGAAAATTTGATAAAAATGGCCTTAACCCGTAATAAATGAGGCTCACTACCTCTAGTGATTTACGCACCTTCGGTCATGGGGTCGCACCTACGCCCGCGCATCTGCAGACAAACGTCCGCTGATGCGGACGGGCTTTAGCTTCTGTGGTCCCGCTTCTGCGGAAAGGGACCGCATCTGCGGAACTTGGGCTACCTTCCTTGGGCCGCATCTAGAGACTTGGCCCGCATTTGCGAGCTCGCACATGCGGCTGTCCAACCAAGGCCCCATCCAAACATACCAACAAGTTTGAAATCATAAAACGGACTCTCTCGAACTCTCAGAATGCCCAAAACAACATTAAAGCTAAGAATCACACCCCAAAACCAATTGATTCAAACTTAAGAACTTCAAGTTCTTCAGTTTACTTCCAATGCGCCGAAACGTACTTAGACTACGCAGATTGATACTAAATTTTGCGTGAAAGTCTTAAACAACATTAAAGAACTATTTTCGATCTCGGAATTCCATTTGGACCTCGATATCACCAAAACACGTTCCAAACCAAATTTAAAGAACTCTTAAAGCTTTCAAGAACCAATTTTCTATATTAGGCGCCGAAACGCTCTCGGGTCATCCAAAAACCGATCGGAACATACGCCCAAGTATGAAATCATCATACGAACCTATTGGAACCGTCAAATCCCGATTTCGAGGTCGTTAACTCAAAATGCTGACCGAAGTCAAACTTGGCTTTTTAAGCCAACCTTAAGGAACCAAGTGTTCCGATTTCAACCCGAATCCTTCCAAAACCCAAACTAACCATCCCCGCAAGTCATAAAATAGTAAAAGCATGTACGGAAAGCCTTATTTAGGGGAGCGAGGCTCTAGTAAGAAAAATGACCGGTCGGGTCGCTACATTCTCCACCTCTTAAACAAATGTTTGTCCTCGAACGGGTCTAGAATCATACTTGGAGTGGTCAATAAGTATGGATATCTGCTCTGCATGTCCTCCTCGGACTCCAAAGTTGCCTCCTCAACTGGTTGGCCCCTCCAATGGACCTTCACTGCGGAAATCCTCTTGGACCTCAATTGGCGATCCTGCCCATCAACGATAGCAGCTGGCTCCTCCTTGTAACCGAAGCTCTCATCCAGCTGAATGGTGCTGAAGTCTAGCACATGTGACAAGACGACGTGATACCTTCGGAGCATAGACACGTAAAATACCGGATGAACCCTTGACAATATGGGAGGTAAATCAAGCTCATAAGCAACCTCCTCAACTCGTCTTAACACCTCTAATGGGCCTATAAACTTGGGGATTAACTTGACCTTCTTCCAAAATCTCATAATACCCTTCATCGTCGAGACCTTCAAGAGAACCTTCTCGCCTACCATAAATGACATATCACGTGCCTTCTCATCCACGTAACTCTTCTGTCTAGACTGTGTTGTGTGGAGGCGCTCCTGAATCAACTTTACCTTTTCCAAGGCATCCTTCACCAAATCTGTACCATATAACCTAGCCTCGCCGGGCTCAAACCACCCGATGGGAGAACGATACCGCTGACCATATAAATCCTCAAATGGAGCCATCTCAATGCTGGATTGATAACTATTGTTGTAAGCAAATTTGGCCAAGGGAAAGAACGGATCCCACTGTCCCCCCCAAAGTCAATCACACATGCTCTGAGCATGTCCTCCAAGATCTGAATTGTCTACTCTGATTGCCCCTCGTTCTAGGGATGAAATGAAGTGCTGAGCTCTACACGGGTTCCCAACTCACTTTGTACGGCTCTCCAGAAATGCGAAATGAAATGAGGTCCTCTATCAGATATGATGGAAACAGGCATATCATGTAACCAGACTATCTCCTAAATGTAAATCTGGGCCAACCTCTCTGAAGTATAAGTAGTGGCAACTCGAATGAAGTGTGCCGACTTGGTCAACCTGTCAATAATGACCCAAACTGCATCGAACTTCCGCAAGGTCTGCGACAAACAAACTACGAAGTCCATAGTAATGCATTCCCACTTCCACTCTGGTATAGTTACCTGCTGGAGTAAACCACCTGGCCTCTAGCGCTCATAATTAACCTGCTGGCAATTTAGGCACCTAGCAACATACTCAACCATGTCCTTATTCATCCATTACGACCAATAGTGCTATCTCAGATCCCAATACATCTTTGTAGCACCTAGATGAATCGAATACCGAGAACTGTGTGCCTCCTCTAGAATCCTCTCCCTCAAGCCATCAACATTAGGAACACATATACGAACCTGGAGTCGCAAGGCACCATCCTTGCTAATAGAAACCTCTTTGGCACCACCATGTAGTGACGTCTCTCTAAGAACTGCCAAGTGCGGATCATCAAACTATCGATCCCTGATCTGATCCAATAGTGAATACTGGGTAATAACACATGCAAGAACTTGGTTAGGCTCTGAAATATCCAACCTCACAAGTCTGTTAGTCAAGGACTGAATGTCCAAAGCTAGTGGCCTCTCCGTGACTTCTATTTCCATCTTCCGTATAAAATATGAATTAGAAGGTGAAATATAATAATAATTACGTGAACTACAATAATGAACATCCCGTAGAAACCCCAAAAATCTGGTGTCACAAGTGCATGAGCATTTACTAAGGAGTACAATAATAATAAAACATTTGTCTAGAATGTAAATGAGACTAGATAAAATAAATAGTACGATGGAGACTCTGTGGACTACGATCTGTAGCCTAGAATACAGCTCACATAAAATCTCCCCAATAGTTGTGCCTACGCACCAAGATTATCACCAAAAGAACCTGTCAGATACTGAACATTTAGTGCAGAAGTGCATTATGAGTACGTAAATCAATGAGTACCCAGTAAGTATCTAGCCTAACCTCGGAGAAATAGTGACGAGGGTCGAAATCGACACTTGCTAGTGGTCCAATAAATCAATATTGTAAATCATAAATAGATAAGAAGCACGACAAAATTAGTGAGGTAAATCTATAACTAACACAATCTCCAAAAAATTTCTTTAAACTATATCAATCTTTCCTCCCGTATTCTGTCTCACCTTCTCAGGAAATATACAGTTACAATATCAAATGAATAAGAAACACCATAGAAAGTGCAAGGCATCAGTGGAAGGAAAAATCTAGTGAATATTCGGACTGCTAGCGATATAACACACGATTATGTTGAGTTCACATGGGCAGATCTCAGAAAGAATATGATACTGCCGAGAAAATCAGCCCGATTCCATCATAATGTGTACACAGCCGAGGGTCGAGCGACACGAACCATAGATGCATCTATTATACTGCCAAGGTGAATGACCTGCTCCCATGAGAGTGTGGTACATAATTCTTCCGCGGCGTTCGGCCCGCTCCACAATAAAGGAAAGAAATTATCGAATTACGAGACACGAGCTTACGATACATTATCTTAACACAAGGTGAGTAAAACCTTTACCATTTCCCAATAACTTGCCAAAAACTCAAGGTAATAAAGCTTGGCCTAATATATATCTATATATTTCTAAGTCAAGTTCAATTATAATTTCAATTAATTAAGCCAGCAGAATGAGTTCAAATATTTCAAATATTACATGGTAGAACCCTAAGCCTACCCGGACATAAACATGCTCTAGCTACGTATGGACTCTCGTCACCTCGTGTGTACGTATAACCCAAAACTAATAGCACATAATAATTACATCACCAAGGGGTAGTTTCCCCTTAACAAGTTTAGACATGAGATTGTAACGACCATACCGGTCGTTTTGAGCATTTGTACTTCGCTCGATAGTTTGCAGGCATGAGAAGATCTGTATGATGTATTATAACTTATGTGAATCATCGGTTTTGGGTTTCAGGTTATTCGGAATCGGTTTTGAAGAATGAGTACATTGTTGAAGCTTGAAGTTGAAAGAGTTGATCAAGTTTGACTTTTTGAGAATTTGATCCGAAAAGGAGTTTTGATGGTTCTGTTAGGTCCATATGGTGATTTTGGAATCAGGCGTATGCCCAGATTTGCATTTGGATGTTTCTAGATAGTTTCGGCACAAGTTGGAAAAATTGGAAATTTGAAAGTTTGAAAGTTCATAAGTTTGACCGGAAGTTGACTTTGAGGATATCAGATTCAGATTGTGGTTCTGGGAATCAGAATAACTTCTTCATGTCATTTGGGACTTGTATGAAAAATTTGGGTTCATTCCGGGATGATTTGATATGTTTCGGCGCGAGTTTTTGAAATGGGAAGCTCAAAGTTCATAGATCTCAATTTGAGGTGTGATTCATCGTTTCGATGTTTTATATCTGTTTTGAAGCCTCGAGTAGGTTCGTGTAATGTTATGTGACTTGTTGGTATGTTCGGACGGGGCCCCGGGGGGCTCGAGTGAGTTTTGGGTGAGGTTTAGAGCATTTTGGAGATTTTGGCTAAGGCTGGTGGTTCCTGATTCTGGTGTGACCGCACCTGTAGTTGGTTTGTGTAGGTGTTGTGGCCGCAGAGGTGAAGAAGCGGTCGCATGAGTGAAAATGGTGCCGGGTGAGGAAGACCGCAGAAGCGGAGGCTTGGGCGCATATGGGGATACGTAGGTGCAGGGCGATGTAGCGCAGGAGCGAGATATTTCGCAGGTGCGGATGGTGGCTTACACCTACGAGGTCACATAAGCGGGTATGATGTTCGCAGGTGCGAGGTCGAGTGCTCGGTTGATTCTGTAGAAGCGGGGGTTATGTCGCAGAAGCGGCTAATGTGTCACATGTGCGGAAGCACTGAGCAGAGGATACAAAATCGAGGGTTTTGGTCTTTCTTCATATTATGAGATGTGGGACTCGGATTGAGGAAAATTTTGGAGGAAATTTCATCACAAGGATTGGAGTAAGTGTTCTCTACTCGATTTTGATTACATTTAATGAATCTATCTTCATATTTGGAAACTAGTTGTTGAATCTTAAAGAGGAAATTGGGGGTTTTGGCCTAAAGTTTCATAGTATGAATTTTTGAGTTTTGAACATCGAATTGCAGTGAAATTAGTATGGTTGGGCTCGTAATTGAATGGGTTGTCGGATTTTGTGAGTTTTGTCGGGTTTCGAGGCGTGGGCTGGGGTGTGGTATTTTGCCGGTTTTAGGTTTTGATTAAGGATTAAATCTTTATCATTTGGAATTGTTTCCTTGAGCTTTATTTGATATATTTGAGTTGATTTGGCTAGTTTTGAGCTTTTTAGAGGTCACTATGCGTGTGATGGCATTCTTGGAGCATCACTTGGCTTGCTCCGTGTTGGAACTGCTTGTTCGAGGTAAGTAACTCTTCTAAACTTAGTGTTGAGGGTATGAAACCCCGAATTACGTGTTATGTGATTAGTATTGAGGTGATGCACATGCTAGATGACAGACGTGTGGCGTGTATACCCTGTGAATTGTGACTCTGTTGTTTCCATGCCATTGTATAGTGGCCATATCTTGTTGTTATTTGTGTTGTCACCGTGTGATAAAGTAATTGAGTTGTCAATCATGTTAGATATCATGTTAGACATTATGTCGATACTGTTGGGACCCATAGTGGTCATTTCCTACTGTCATCTCACTGATTTTACTGATATGTCTGTACTCAGTCATATTCATGCATTAATAACATATCTCAGTCTCAGTTGTTATTTATTGATAAATCATATCATTGTTGTCGGGCTAGTTTCATGACATTGAGAGCCCGACAGATTGGAGAGATTGATGATTGAGTGAGGCCAAGGGCCTGATGGTGAGGATGTTTATGGGATCGGGCTGCATGCCACAACATGTTTTACTAATTTATTCCACAATTGGCTTGTTATAGAGCTTTGGCTGAAGGAGCCCCTCCAGAGTCTGTACATACCCCCAGTGAGCGCAAGTACCTACTAAGTGTGAGTGCTGAGTGTTTGGAGTTGCCTTAGATTCTAAAACTCTGCTTATGTACTTTCAAACAGACGATGTATTATTGCATTATGTTTTGTAAATTCTATTCTTAGACGCTCATGATTTGTACTACCACTCCTTTGGAAAGGTTTAAGATTCGGATAATTCCTTGTTTTATTGTCTTACTACTATTTGGAGTAGTTATTAGTTGGCTTACCTAGCCGGTTGGGTTAGGTGCCATCACGACTAATGGATTTTGGGTCGTGACATAATGGTATCAGAGCTCTAGGTTCATAGGTTCTACAAGTCATGAGCAAGTGTCTAGTAGAGTCTTGCGGATCGGTATGATGATATCCATACCTATCCTCGAGAGGCTACTGGACATTTAGGATATACTTCCCATTTTTCTTTCCTTGTCGTGCGGTAGTGATTTAGCTTGAAGCGTAACTCTTTGAATTCCTTCCAGGCATTCGTGTGCGCACTTAGCGCTCGATATCAGTTGTGCATCAACGACTTCTGATTTCATGGATGAGGTGCATGATGTGATTTCAGTGTGCTGATGATGGGCCAATCTGGAGGACTTGATGCCAGATTTTGCCGGTAGGCTGAGCATAGAGATTTGATTGTATAAGCACATGCTTTTGGGACTCATATGTCCATTGGTGTCCCTATTAGTGGGATTGGTGATTTGATGACTATGTGATGAGTATGATTTGACTGTGAGATCGTGTTCGGATTGATCGAATGTGATGAGAAGGGTGGATTCTATTATCAGCGGGTTGTATTATGTTTTATGGGTATATGGGGAAACATTGAATGCTTGAGTTATTGTTTGTAAAAGATGTAGTTTGCATGGAGTAGGGATTTTCTCGGTTGCTTAGAAGTGTGGATTACTTCATAGGCGGTTGGTGTGCAAATGGGGCACAGGTCATTCGGTCTGTTTGATCAGTTTAATTGAGATTTGAGCAGAGTAAATGACTCTCGAGAATGGTTCTAATTGATTCAAAATTTATATGTAACAATTGGGAATCTTCAAGATGTGTATTTGGCTAGAAGCTGAGATCTACATTGGATGGTGTCAAGACTTGTGACATTTCTATATCATTATGGATTCTACGTATCAGTATCAGGAAGGTGAAGGTAATGACTTTAGATTGCAGGTTATCTCTTTAGAGTAACTATTTTGGTTGTGGTACTTTTGGGACGCTTAAGAGGGAATTCAGTGACTTATGAGCCTTAGGGCGGTGTGGTTCTATGCTAAAGTTCGTGGGACAAGTTTTGGTCAAGGTTAGTAGTGTTGTATCAAGGATGTAGTATCAATTTGAAGGTAATTCAGAAGCAACTTGGAGAATTAGGACAAGTTGGTAGTAGGTTGGACCTGCACATTAATGGATATGATCGGTTCTTTAGGTGCTTATAATGTGGCTAGTCTCTACAGGTCTCTCATGGTGATGCTCTTGGTTTTTGGTGACATGTGAGGCTTGGTTGAGTTAGAGAGAATTAGATCTGATGTCTTGATTATGTGCAAATGAGTTTCAAAAATTTCTCAATGGTTTTGCCCACGATTCGAGGAGTATATTCCCTACTGGCTTGAGGAGCATGTGATGTATAGAGATTTTCTCTGAGATGAAATCAAATGGGAGGCCCTTGTCTAATTGAGTATGTAGTTGCTTGTGACTCGGAGTGGATTATGAAGTTCTCGTATTTTTCATATGATGGCATGGTATATGTGGCGTGTTGTGTGGGATGGAGATTTGCACGAGCAAGGTCACAGTTCAGTTTTGAAGGGAAGATCATAAATTTTTTAGGCAACATGGACGGTTTCACATGACTAGGTAAATGATATTACTATTTGGTAAGGCTTGGTGATAGTGTACAATTCAGAGGAGGCAAGATGCTTTGATTTATGGATACTTTATTGGTATTGCGGCACCTTCCTATTTGATCGACTGCTGCTATGTGGCACGGAAGAATTCTAGAAGTATTCCTCGCAGGATAATCGTGTATGAGAGATGTGTTAGATATTCGGGCGCTGGAGTTCGGATTAGATATGGTGATTTATATGTCCTATGGATTTGGAGACGATGAGTCATTGGGAGCAGATTGTTTCATGGTTGTGGACTGTGAAGTCATGGCCGAAGGTAGCCAAATGATAGTATGTGTTATGATTCAGTCATTGTGGGCTTTTAGAGGTTTATTTATCTATGTTTGGATGCCAGGGTTGAGTTGGAGGTCCATTGGTAGGCCCAATTAGGATGTGTAGTTTACACCGAGTCAGATTGGTTGGCTCCATAACGCTACTGTTGAGGGATGTGCCATTCGATTGTTGCTGAGCTTATTCGTGTTCTGAAATTTCTCTGAGTTACTCTTCTATGCTACTTGGAGTTGTGATTCATTGGTTTTAAGCACACATGGTGTGGCTCTATTGTGGTCTTATAGCGGAATTTGAGCAAGATGAGTAATTTGGTGTTGCATGATTGAGGGCGTATTATGTTCTTTTGGGTTTTATGTGACATTGTATCGTCTAATTCTCTGTGGTTATGGTAAAGCACTTTGGGTACTGGATATCGAATTTCGCGTGGTTATCGATTTTGAGAAGGGTGGCTCGGGGTATATGATATGGACCAGCATCTGGATGGAGTCTCGCATTGCAGCAGAGTTATATTGAGGTATGAACTTTTGTGTTAGAGTCGAGGGATGGTACTACAGTATATGATGGGTTCTTAGCCTTTTGTGGTGGTGGTATCCATTGAGTTTGCGGGATGGTTATCTTGATTGAGTCATTTTCGTGATAGAATACAGTTGGATTGTTGCTTGTTGGTGCATGGATTGCACGGTTGTGGATCCGAGAAGTATTGGTGTTGTGTGTCAGTAGGTTAGTTGGTATTCGATAAGATGAAGTTGTCAGATCTAGGAGGGGTGCTATCGAATTTGATTGCGGTATATTTGGAAGGATAATATCGGAAGTCGACTTGGGAATTGGCTGTAGTTCTTGTTAAAGGAGAAGGAGCTCCACGACTTGTTGATTTGATGAATGATTACGAGTTTCCGCGAGTTCTTTCATTATTGGCAGTGTACGAAGGCTAGAGAGTGATATTTGGTTAGATATGAGGTTTATTACCGCATTGGGTTGTTCTGAGCAGTTACTGTGATCAGAGATTATTGCTATGAGTATTCGAGTTATGAGGTATAACATGCGATTATTTCCTGGATTATGGTTATGGCTTGATACAGTTTGTTCTGACTTATACATTGCGTAGGTTGCGAGATTCAGATCTTATAAGAAATTTCGAATGTTGGGAAAATTGGATTCTAAGGATTATGGGCTAGGTTGAATTGAGAAATTTCAACCATGTTGTGTCATCATACCTATCTGGGATAGGGTGACGTGGGATCACCCCCGGGTATGTACATGGTAAGTTTATGCGGCGGTTTGATGGTTTTGAAGAAAAACTCTTGACACGTTCGAGGATGAAAATATGTTTAAGTGGGGGAGGATGTAATGACCCGACTGGTCGGTTTGAGCATTTGCACTTCGATCGGTAGTTTGCGGGCATGAGTAGCTTCGTATGATGTATTATGACTTATGTGAATCGTCAGTTTTTGGTTTCAGGTTATTCAAAATCGGCTTGGAAGAATGAGTTCATTGTTGAAGCTTTAAGTTGAAAGAGTTGACCAAGTTTGACTTTTCGAGAATATGACCCCGGAATGGAGTTTTAATGGTTTTGTTAGGTCCGAATGGTGATTTTGGACTTGGGCGTATGCCCGAATTTGCATTTGGATGTTTCTAGAAAGTTTCGGCACAAGTTGGCAAAATTGGAAATTTGAAGGTTTAAAAGTTCATAAGTTTGACCGGAAGTTGACTTTGAGGATATCAAATTCGGATTGTGGTTTCGGGAATCGAAATAGTTCGTCATTCATTTGGGACTTGTGTTCAAATTTTGGGTTCATTCCGGGATGATTTGATATGTTTCGGCGCGAGTTTTGGAAATGGGAAGTTCAAAGTACATAGATTTTGATTTAAGGTGTGATTTGTTGTTTC
Organism: Nicotiana knightiana; assembly: GCA_005239525.1. Taxonomy (NCBI): domain Eukaryota; kingdom Viridiplantae; phylum Streptophyta; class Magnoliopsida; order Solanales; family Solanaceae; genus Nicotiana; species Nicotiana knightiana. Next base: position 14,674 of record ML396716.1, on the reverse strand, counting down.
GATGTTTTTATGGGTGTTTTGAAGTCTAGAGTAGGTTCATGTTATGTTATGTGACTTGTTGGCATGTTCAGATGGGGTACCGAGGGGCTCGAGTGAGTTTCGGGCGAGGTTCGGAGCATTTTGGAGATTTTTGGCAAAGGCTGGTGGTTGCTGGTTCTGGTGTGACTGCACCTGTAGTTGGTTTGCGCAGGTGCGGTGGCTTTAGAAGTGAAGAAGGGGTCGCAAGAGCGAAAATGATGATGGGTGAGAAAGACCGCAGAAGGGAGGTTTGGGCGCATATGCGGATGCACAGGTGCAAGGCGATGGAGTGTAGGAGCGAGATATTTTGCCCGTGCGGATGGTGGTTCGCACCTACGAGGTAGCAAAAGCGGGTATGATGTATGCAGGTGTAAGGGTCGAGTCCTCAGTTGATTCCGCAGAAGCGAGGGTTATGTCGCTGAAGCAGCTAATCTGTCGCAAGTGTGGAAGAACTAGGCAGAGGATATAAAATTGAGGGTTTTGGTCTTTCTTCATATTTTGAGATGTGGGACTCGGATTGAGGCGATTTTTGGAGAAAATTTCATCCCAAGGATTGGGGTAAGTGTTCTCTACTCGGTTTTGATTACATTTCATGAATCTATCTTCATTGTTGGAAATTAGTTGTTGAATCTTAAAGAGGAAATTGGGGGTTTTGGCCTAAAGTTTCATAATATGAATTTTTGAGTTTTGAACATCGAATTGGAGTCGGAATTAAGTGAAACTAGTATGGTTGGACTCGTAATTGAATGGGTTGTCGGATTTTGAGAGTTTTGTCGGGTTCCGAAGCGTGGACTGGGGTGTGATATTTGGACCTTTTTGGGTTTTGATTAAGGATTCAATCTTTATCATTTGGAATTGTTTCCTTGGGCTTTATTTGATGTATTTGAGTTGATTTTGGCTAGTTTTGAGCCGTTTGGAGGTCGTTACGCGCGTGATGGCATTCTTGGAGCATCGCTTGGCTTGATCGGTATTGAAACTGGCTTGTTCGAGGTAAGTAACTCTTCTAAACTTAGTGTTGAGGGTATGAAACCCTAAATTACGTGTTATATGATTGGTATTGAGGTGACACACATGCTAGGTGATGGGCGTGTGGGTGTACACCTTGTGAATTGTGAATTTGTTGTTTCCATGGCACTGTATAGTGGTCCTATCTTGTTTTCATTTGTGTTGTCACCATGTGATAAAATAATTGAGATGTCAATCATGCTAGATATCATGTTAGGCTATATGCCGATACTGTTGGGACCCATAGTGATCATTTCTTATTGTCATCTCACTGATTTTACTGATGTGTTCGTACTTAGTCATGTCCATGCATTTATAACATATCTCAGTTTCAGTTGTTATTTATTGATACATCATATCATTGTTGTCAGGCTAGTTTCATGACATTAAGAGCCCGAGAGACTGAAGAGATTGATGACTGAGTGAGGTCGAGGGCCTGATGGTGAGGATGTTTATGGGATCGGGTTACATGCCGCATCATGTTTTACTGATTTATGCCACGATCTTCTTGTTATAGTGCTTGAGCTGAAGGAGCCCCTTCGGAGTCTGTACACACCCCTCGTGACCGCAGGTAACTACTAAGTGCGAGTGACGAGTGATTGGGAGGACTGAGTGACTGTGAGGACTGAGTGAATTGATACTTTGAGAGCATGCATATGGTTTCATCACTGAGTTGCATCATATTTGATATGCACAGTTAACATACATGCATAGAGATGCATTTTTCCTCATGCTGCATGGTATCACGTCATTCATGACTTCTTATACATATTGAATATAGGCATGGAGATGTACTTTCCTCATGCTATCTGAAAATGAAACATTTACCTGATGAAAAGTGTTTGGGAAAAATTACAGTTTTCAAAGAAGATTACAGTTATCAACTTACTCATATTTTTGGCAAATTTCGATAAAAGACTTGGGTTTTTCATTGTTATATTTGAAAAGCGAAACTATTTTGGGAAATTATGAAAAGGCTGAGCATTTTATCTCTGAGCTACTTCTTTACTTAATTGCTTTACATTGTTACAAGCTACTGTTGGTTATTGGTGTTGGACCCGACCTATGTTCCAGCTCATCATTACTTTCGACCTAAGATTAGATTTGTTACTTACTTAGTGCATGGGGTCGGTTGTACTGATATTATACTTTTGCACATTGCGTGCAGATGTTGGCTGCAGTTATTGTTGTGTTCGATGGTTGCTGGATTTGAAGAGGTAATTGCGTCCTTATGGTAGCTTCCTCTTTTTTTCGGGGTAGCCTTAGATTCTAGAACTCTGTTTATGTACTTTCAAACTCTTAGATTCTAAAACTCTGTTTATGTACTTTCAAACAGACGATGTATTATTTCATTCAGTTTTGTAAATTCTATTCTTAGACACTCATGATTTGTACTACCAGTACTTGGGAAAGGTTTAAGATTCAAATAATTCCTTATTTGATTGTCTTATTACTATTATTGGAATTGGGCAGTTATTAGTTGGCTTACCTAGCGGGTTAGGTTAGGTACCATCATGACTGATGGATTTTGGGTCATGACAGAGAGATACATCGCTCCGAGATTCCATAACCGGCTCCAACGCCACTCTAACACTCAATTCCAAGCCAAACATTCTGAAACTAGTCAAACAATCACAGATGCCAATAAAAATATACTCCAACATTATAATTAATAAATTTATAATACTTCTCAACTTTTCCGAAATGTCAATAAAGTCAACCCTCAGTCTCACTGTCACGACCCCAAACCACCCCGGTCGTGATGGCGCCTATCGCAGTACTAGGCTAGCCGATTCGTTAGTCATAGCATAAAATAATTCTTTTCAATAATTCATTTACTAATCATTTCGTCATAGATCTTTCATTAAACACTTCAAAACAAGTGGGAATAAGCAAAACATATATTCAACTTCCCGACCTCGGTGTCACTAGTCATGAGCATCTAGAATAAAAGTCTGATACAGTCTACTCAATAACAAGAGAAGTCTAATGAAAATAAACACTAGAAGATAGGAAGGAGAAAATCAAGACTGCAGTCGTCGTGCAGCTACCTTGCTAAGCTCTAGAATAAATCTGAGGAAGAAGATCAGCACTCACTCGGATGCCCTGGCACCTGGATCTGCACACAAGGTGCGGGGAGTAACATGAGTATGCCAACCCCTAACAATTATAAATAAAGTTTGAGTCCAGTGACGAGCAGTAAAATTCACCTGAAGTTCACAACATAAAATCTCAGTGAAAACAACAAAGACCAAATCAGTATCCGAATCAAAAATATCTCGTAAACACTCCAGTTTTGATGAAAATCATATAAAACATTTTCAATAGAGGCTCAATATAAAAATAGAGTGGAAATAGTGATTTCATAAACAAGCCCCTCATGCAAAATACCACTCATAAACAGCCCCTCTGGTAAGCCTCACACTCACTCATGTAGCCCCTCGGGCATGCCTCACCATCACTCATGCCTCCCAATCACTCGGCACTCGCACTTAGTAGGTACCTGCGCTCACTGGGGGTGTGTACAGACTCCGGAGGGGATCTTTCGGCCCAAGCGCTATATAAGAAGCCAGATCAAGGCATAAATCACTCAGGCCGTCGGCCTATCATATCCTCACAAATCAGGCCCTCGGCCTCACTCAATCATAAACCTCGCAGCCACTCGGACATTTTAGTAAAAATTAGGGAACTCATCCCAAAACATCTTTCATTTACTAAAAAAATAGAATAATGAAACGGAATTAAACAATAAACAGGTAAAATCATGGATGAGGATATGCTTTCAATCAAAACAGTGTGAGGATAGTAGTAAAATACACCTGAGGGTCCAAACAATACAGGCACAAGGCCCCAAACATGGCATTCAACCCAAATTATAAGAGTCATTTCTGAAACACATAGATATCATACAACTTTTATCAAAATATACAACTCTACAGTTGCTGCGGAACGGACCAAGTCACAATCCCTATCGGTGCATGCTCACACGCCCGTCACCTAGCATGTGTGTCACCTCATCTAACAAAATAATACAAAATTCCGTGGTTTCATACCCTCAGGTCTAGATTTACAATCGTTACTTACCTCAAACCGGACGAAAATCTACTCTGCAATGCCCTTGCCACTCGACTCGGCCACAAATCGCCCCGAATCTATCCAAGATCAGTATTATATCATTAATATATGCTAAAGGAACAAAGGCCACATATTTATATGCTAAAGGAACAAAGGCCACATAAAATTTATCAAATTAAACCTAAGATTCTCGAAATTGGCCAAACCCGACCCTCGAGACCACGTCTTGGAATCCGACAAAAATTACAAAACTAGAATCTTCGTTCACTCACGAGTCTACCCATATCAAATTCATCAAAATCCGACATCAAATGGCCATTCAAATCCCCAGAATCACCTCTCCAACTCTTTTCGATTTTTCTCCCAATTTTCACCCCTAAATTCCCAATTTAGATGATAAAAATCAAGACACAATCATGGAATTAACCAAAATCAAGTGAAGAACACTTACCCCAATCGCTCCTTTGAAAATGCTCTCTAAAATCGCCTTCTCCCGAGCTCTCTATTGAATTTTGGAATTATGAACTCAAACCCTTGTTTTTGAATCTTTCAAATTTTCCCAGGTAAGCCTTCATCGCGATCGCAAAGCACAAACAATGCTGCCCCTCATTTAACCTTACGCGATTGCGAAAACCTCCACGTGTTCGAGAACCTAAGCTACACAAACCTACGCGATCGCGGGCTGCTTCACGCGGTCACATAGAGCAATCACTTCAACCTTTCACCAGCTCACTTCCCTCTACGCGAATGCGACCCTGGCCACGCGTTCGTGAAGCACTACATCACACACATACGCGATCGCGGCCTCACCTCTGCAATCGCATAGAACAACTCCACCTCTTCCCCAATTAAGCCTACGCGATCATGACCTCCTCTTTGCGATCGTGAAGAACTACTCTTCTGCAACAAAACACCAGCAAAATCTGCCAACTTTTCAAGTCCAAAAATGTCCCGTTGAGCATCCGAAACACACCCGAGGTCCTCAGGACCTTAACCAAACATGCCAACACTTCCCATAACATCATTAAAACTTAGTCGAACCTTCGAATAGCTCAAAACAAGATCAAACTAGCAAATTAACCCCGAATTCAAGCCTAAGGATTTCTAAAATTCCAAAATTCGTCAACGATGCCGAAACAACCAAACTATGTCCGAATGACCTGAAATTTTGCACATACGTCACAAATGACACTACGAACCTACTCCAACTTCCAGAATTCCATTCCTACCCCGATATCAAATTTTTCACTGCTTACCGGAAATTGCCAAATTTCCAATTTCGCCAATTCAAGCCTAATTCTACCACGGACCTCCGAATTACATTTCGAACACATTTCTAAGTCTAAAATCACCTAATGAAGCTACCCGAGCCATAAAACCCCTAATCAGAGTCCATTTACTTACAAGTCAACTTCCGATTGACTTTTCCAACTAAATTTATATCCAAATTAAGAGGCTAAGTGTCTCATTCGACTTCAAAATCACTCCGAACCCGAGCCAACCAACCCAACGCAACAAAATAAAGTTGAACAACAAATAATGAAGTAGAAATAGGGGAAACAGGGCTAAAACTCTCGGAACGACCGGCCGGGTCGTTACACTCACATGACCGAATTCTGAAAATTTTAAAATATAAACATTACCCATAACCTTACGAACTCACATATATAATTGATCCTAACTCCATGTCCAATTTCATGGTTAAAATCCAAAATATCAAATTCTAGGTTTCTTTCTAAATCTCTTAATTTCTACTAATTTCTATGTTAAAATTTCATATGTGTTCATAAAATATAATTAAAAGTGGTTTGGAAACACTTACCCCTAAGAGAAGGATGAAATAGCTCTCAAAAATCGCCCCAAAGTCGTCTCCAATAGAGAAAAATGAGATGAAATGAGCAAATCCCCTTTGGCTAGCATATATATTCTGCCCAGTCGATTTTTCACACCTCCGGAACTCCTTGCGCTTCTGCGGCTCTTCTTCTGTGGAAGCTACCTCGCAGATGCAGCCTCCCCCAAGGTGCCAGCTTTCCGCTTCTACAACCATTCATTTGCAGATGCACATCCGCTTCTGCAGAAATTACCCGCATTTGCGGACTCCCCAACTCGAGCAACACTCCGCACTTGAGTGCACATGACCGCACCTGCGGCTCCGCATGTGCACTACAACACCCACGCTTGTGATCTTCCAACTACACTTTCGCTTCTGCGCCCCTCCACCCCCATCTACGAGTCTGCAGGTGCGGTAAATTCCTCACATCGGTGAATCCAACCAGCCTCAATCCCACCCGCTTCTACGACCTCTTGGTCGCTTCTGCTGTTTCGCATCTGCATCCATAACCTTGCATGTGCAGTCACACAAGAAGCCTTAAGCTTCATCAATTCCTTAAGTCCAGAACTCGATCTGATTCCAATCTGATTCACACCCGAGGTCCCCGGGACTCTATCCTGCCATACCAACAAGTCCTAAAAAATGACACGGACTTAGTCAAAGCCTCAAATCACGTCAAACAACATCAAAACTATGAATCGATGATCAAAACTTTTCTATAAACTTTCTGTCGCACCCCATTTTCTCACAAAAGTGGGTTTCGACATATAACAACTCTTTTAAATGGGTATTACAATAGCAGAGTCGCCATGTTATTATACCCTATTTTAACACGGGCCAAATTAAGAGTATAACATATTGGTAGTTCTGAGGTTTAATTAATTAAAAGAGTCGCCACCTAATTATTTCAACGGTGAATTAGGACACCAATTTACTAAATAATACTTAAGATTAACTCTGTTTATATGGTTTGCTTAACATTTAAGACTATCGGCAAGAGTTCTAATTGTAAAAGCACCCTATAAGATCTAATAATTACGGTTAACCGACCAAACTTAAGTTAATTGATTTTTAAAATTAAGTAGCAATATGTGTGTGTATTTTAAAAACATTTGTGATATCCATCCCCAACTCTCTGGCTATACTGGTCCGATTAGGGTGGAGTCCCTCAATGAAGCGACAGACCCTCTCTCTCACTGTGGCAACCAAAGCCGGTGCATGACGAGCTAACTCATTAAAATGGAATGCATACTCCGACACAGTCATAGCACCCTGGCGCAGCTACTCAAACTCTGCGCACCAAGCATCCCTGAGGCTCTGAGGGACATACTCGCGTAAGAACATCTCTGAAAACTGAGTCCAAGTGAGTGAGGCTGCCTCGTCCGAACTACTCAGCTCATAGGCATGCCACCACTGATATGTTGCTCCCCTCAGCTGGAAAGCGGTGAAAGAAGCTCCACTTGTCTCCACAATGCCCATAGTGCAGAGAATACGATGACACTCCTCTAGAAAACCCAGAGCGTCATCTGAAGCTAGTCCACTCAAAGTAGGTGGGTGGTACTTCTTGTACCTCTCGAGCCTGCGCTGCTCTTCCTCAGAAGCAACTACCCTAGTCTCATGTTGAACTGGAGCCACTGGGGGCATAGGAATATACTCTAGGGCCTGATCAACCTGGGCCCTCTGCTCAGGAGTAAGGGTTGTATGTGTCTGTGCCCCTCCCCTGGCCTGAGATGTAGCGGGAGCTATCGAAAGTAGTCCAACCTGAGCTAGAGTGCTGAACATGCTCATGAACTGAGCTAAAGTTTCCTGGAGAGCTGGAGCAGCAATAAGAATCTCCAGTGACGGCCCTCCAGCTAGAGTTGCTGGGGGCTCCTCTAACGCAGCTCTCGCAGGTGCTCGGGCTGCACCGCGTGGTCGTCCTCACCCCCGACCCCGACCTCTGGCGGCTTTGGCAGGGGTCTCAGATGCCTGATCGTCGACCCTCCCAGTACGGGTCCTCACCATCTGTGAGAAAGAATAGAATACAGTTTTAGAGTGTTGATGTCAATAACTCGTACAATAAGGAAATCAAAGGAATATGATTGTTCTTAACAGTTACATAGCCTCCCGAATATAGATACGGATGTCTCCATACCGATCCGCGAGACTCTAATAAATCGGCTTGTGACTTAGTGACTCCTATGAACCTAGAGATATGATGCCAACTTGTCACGACCCGATTTGACCCTCCGAAAGGTGTTGTGACGGCACCTATCCTTTACGACTAGGTAAGCCTAATATTACGAAAAATGTAAATAAAACACAACATTTAAAAAATAAAATCAGCATATTATGAATAACCAAAAATAGTGCCACTCGGCATATACAAAAGATATTTTCCTGAGACCCGGAATATCGCTAAGTCACAAGCTTCTGTAATATGTTGTAAGTCTATACAAAATTCTGAAGATACATAAGGAGACTCTAGACAAGGGAGTAGAAGGGGACTCCGAGGATTTCTGCGGACGCGGGCAAAAGTACCTTGAAGTCTGCTAGAAATCAGCAACACGTACTATCTTCGAGGTTGATAGCTCGTACCTGGATCTGCACACGAAAAACATGTGTAGGAAAGGGCATGAGTACACTACAATGGTACCCAGTAAGTGTCAAGCCTAACCTCGGTCAAGTAGTGACGAGGTCAGGTTAAGGCCCTACTGGAACAAATATATTAAATTTAACAGTAAAAGAGATAAGTAAATTCTATAGTAAAAAGTTAAAGAATATTCTCAAAAACTTAACAGTCAAGGGAGCCATCGGCTCAGAACAAGGTAAACACAAGGTGGAATCTCCCGGGATACCGTCCCGTAGTTCCAAATGAAATACAGTACTGGGGATCTCCCGGAATACGTCTGTATTCCCAAAGTAAATATGCAGTGCTGGGGGATCTCCCAGAACACGAAGTCCTAATTTAAATATGCAGTACAGGGGGATCTCCCGGAATACGTCTGTAGTCCCAAAATAAAATATGCAGAATAGAGGGATCTCCCAGAATACGTCTGTAGTCCCAATTTAAATATGCAATGCAAGATAAAATGACAGGTATGGCATCGAATTTATACAGTTCATACTAATTACAATTAAGGAGAGTAGGAATTTAACTAAGCATGACGCACAAAGTGTGAAATAGGAAATTAAACACGTAAGCATGTTTTTCTAATCTAAGCTAAACAATTTAACACATTAGTGTAATTTAATAAGAGAAAAATGACAATTTATGATTTAAGAAGGAAAAATGGGATTTTTGCAATAACGGCCCGGGTACGTACTCGTCACCTTACGCACTCGGTGCCCACACATCAAACAATATCAAATATCCTAAGGGGGAAGTCCCCAACACAAGGTTAGGCAAGTCACTTACCTCAACCGCTCGAATCAACTTGAAATCACGCTCTTGCCGCGAGTATCCAACTCCGAATGGACCGATTCTATTCAAATAAATTGCATAATGTAAATATAACTACAAGCAACTAGTTCAACTAATCAATTCGAAGCTAAAACATGAAATTAGGAAAATCGCCCAAACAGTCTCCCCAGGCCCACGTCTTAGAATCGGGTAAAATTTATAAATTATGAACACTCGTTCACTCACAAGAACACTCGAACAAAAATCATCAAAACTCAACGTCAAAATCTCACTCAAATCTTGGATTTTCAATTGGGGAACTTTTTCCCCCATTTCCAAACTTTTACCCTCAAATTCCTTAATTACATGAGGAAAACAACAATAGATTATTGTAATATGATCAAAATAAAGTTAGAATTCATTACCCAATGATCCTCCTTCAAAATCCCTCGAGAAATCGTCTCCCACCGAGCTCCAAATCGATTTTTATATTATGAAATTTCAAGCCCTTGAATTCCCTATTTTTGCCCAGCAATTTCCGCATCTGCGGCTCATGGGGCCACACCTGCAGTCGCGCACCTGTGAAAAAGGCATCGCAGGTGCGAAAATAACTTATCCGGGTTGCGGCTGCATCTGTGGTTCCGCATCTGCTATCCCTGATGCCTTGTCCTTCTTCCGCTTCTGCGAACAACACCACCGTGCCTGCGTGTTCGCACCTATGGACTCCCCTCCGCAAATGCGAAACACCAGAACCAACAACACCATATTTTTGCCTAAGTTCAATTTTCTTCCCGTTGAGCATCCGAAACGTACCCGAGGCCCCCGAGACCTCAACCAAACCTACCAACCAGTCTTATAACCCTATTCGAACTTAGCCTTCAAACCACATCAAATAACACCAAAAACAAGAATTAAACATGGATTCAAGCCTAAGAACTTAGCATTTTCTCAAATTTCATAAACGATGCTGAAACATCTCAAACCTCATCCGAATGACCTCAAATTTGATACACAGGTCACAAATGACACTACGAACCTGTAGCCACTTTCGAAATTCCATTCCGAGCTCGATATCAAAATTTTCCCTATCGGCTGAAATCGCCAAAAATCTAACTTTAGCCAATTCAAGCCTAAATCTACTACAAACCTCCAAAACACATTCCGAACGAGATCCTAACCCCAAAATCACTCAATGGAGCTAACGGAGTCGACAGAATTCCATTCCGGATCCGTCTTCACACAGTTTTGACTACGGTCTAATTTCTAAGGCTTAAACTCACAATTATTGACTAAGTGTCCCTAAAAACTCTCTGAATTCCCTAACTAATCACTCCGGCAAGTCCCAATAGCAGAAACAAACATGGGGAAAGCAGTTATTAGGGGATCATGACTCTAACTCTCAAAACGACCGTCCAGGTCGTTATATTTTGAAATTGCTGAATCGAAAAAAAAAAAGAGGAATCATTGACCTCTTGTGGTGCAGCGAACCTAGGCTGGGGAGTACTCCGACCTCGAACTTGCTAACTCGGATGATTTTTAAACAACGATTAAATAATCAACAAAAGTGCAGCACCTCTGCTGTATTTAAAACCAATGTAATCAAGAAAACAAAAGAAAAGAGAAGATTTTTGTCAAGGCAAAGTTATAAGAACAAAGGGGGAGCAATAGCTTTTATGAAGCACCGAGTGGCGGCTCCCGGTTTTTCTCTTTTTTTCTTTCTTCTAAAATGAGTTCCATAGCAGATATTTATAGATAGAAGTTAGGGTTCTTGGTTCCGGGTCTTTGAAATTCAGATTTTCCAAAAAACAATAAGGTGAAATGGAGTCGTTTGCATTTTAACGTTGCGGATTCTGAACGGACTCAGCAGGGATTTTTGATTTTTTCCAGTGAGTGCTTCAGATGATACCCCAAAATGGTAAGGATTCTCTTGTAGCTTTTAAAATTTGGGATGTTGTGCAGCAAGAAAAGGGAAATGTCACGACCCAAATCCTAACCCAGGTCGCGATGGCGTCCAACACCGCAGGCAGGCAAGCCAACCATTATCTACTTGTGAGTTTCATGTAGTTTACCAAAAACATTTTCAACACTTGCTTAACTTAGTTTTGAACATTAATTAGAAACAGATAACTTAGGCAACTTTATAAAAAATAAATAATCATGAAGTCATAATTTACGATTACATTCCAAAAAAAATATAGTCTACTAGTGTGTGTGCCAGGAACTAGTGTCACAAGTCTACAGGCATCTAGTAGAATAATATCAAAAGAATAAAAGTCTGTCCTACTGCCTGAGTAAGTATAGACAGAAATGGCAAATAATAGCTCCAAAGTGCTGCTGGAAGTCGCCAAGAGAAGCAGCTCACCGTGAAGCCTTGACCAGGTATAAATAGCGAGCTCCGGACTAGTACCCAGATGCACCTGCCTTAGAACCAGTACAATTAAGTACAGAGGGTAGCATGAGTACATAAACAATATGTACCCAGTAAGTATCCCGCCTAATCTCGAAGAAGTAGTGACGAGAGGTCGACTTGACACTTACTAGGGTCCAAACAGTATATTTAGGTGATATTTTAAAAGAGGACAATAGGTAAGCATGGATAGTAAAGAAATAAATATCGAATCATAATCAAAATCCAAATAACTGGTGAAGAACCAATTTACAAATTTTCCGTTCGTTCTTCCAGGATATTTCACAGCTCAACAATCATAAAACCATCAAGTAAATAGCATGCACATAGTGAAATAAGGACATCCGGCCTGGACCACCATAATAATAGTAATAATTGTGCACTGCCGAAGGGTCGTACGGCGCGAACCATAGATGCATCTATTAAGGTGCCGTGGAGTGCGGCCCGCTCCCAAGAGAGTAGGGGAAAGAATCACTCCGCTCGCGGGATATAAATTGTGAAGCGGTCGCATGCAAACACAACATCTTTCTTTCAATCCTTTCCAAATAACAATTCTTTTAAAACACCAAATTCTCGGTTTTCTTGAAACAAAGTTGCATACAATGAAGTTACAAAGCATATAACTCAAGTTAATGGAATTCACATGGCATGGTGTGGGCCTAACTACCCGGACATAACAATAATAATAATTACGCACGGGCTCTCGTCACCTCGCATGTACATAATCCACCACAAACAATACCACATAATCATTTAATTACCTATGGGGAAAATTCCCTCTTACAAGGTTAGAAAGGAGACTTACCTCGTGTCAAGTCTACTTCCTGGTTAAAGAATGCGCCCGAAACTCCAAATTCGTCCCCCAAGAACTCGAAACTAGTCAAATTTTGCATAAACAAATCAGTCTATACTCCAAAGTCCTTAATTCTCCTACTTAAATGATCATTTCAACCTAAATTAGGAAAATCTTAAAATACACCTCCGGACCCACATGCTCGGATTCCGAAAATTTTTGAAGGAAACTATCATCCATGGCCTAAGGATCAATATTATATAGTTTTTGTATGATTCCTTAACAATTTTCTTGGAAATTTCCCATTTTTGTCAAAAACCTAGATTTTACTCTAAACCCATGATTTTCACTAATTTGATGTGTTAATCTACCTAAGAATTCAAGTATTAAGCTAAATTGCATAGTTTAACATGTGATATACCTTACATTTTATGCTCATTAATGATAAAATTACACTTGTTATGTGCTTAATGGAGTTTATTTCATGTGTAAGTGAAGTGGAGATGGAAATGGAGCTAAAGGGATGCAAATACGTCGAAAAATACGCGGAAGGAGACACCCGGGCGATAGCCGGGCGACAGATCCAAACACCCTGACCCTACCTGGCGTTAGCCAGGCGTT